>JASANE010004075.1:0-37453 GCA_030248225.1 Trileptium ribeirensis | reverse complement strand
ATCCAAGAAACGAGCCAAACTCAAGCACATAATCGGATTTCGAAGATTAGTATTATTGCTTTTAAAAACAGCTGTTGAAACCAACACAAATTTATTGAATTATAGTCATACTCCTTAATACTTCTAATTTTACCGAATGCATCGTATATAGAGAAACCGACAAAGCCGGCGCAAAATACATCGGCTCAAACTAAAAAATAACAATCGAAAGAGTTGACACAGAGCATGTCTGAGGTTTACAGTTACGACGGACAGTAAGAGTAAAACCAAGGTTTAGACATATCGTTCGGGGAAAAATTAATCGCTGTTCAAATGTCGTTGTCGAAAAACTTGCTACGGAAATGTATACTCACGATACCCAAAATATTGAACCCATAAACTGATACTGATGTATACCCCGGGTCTTATGGTTACAAAAAGAACAACATAGTACGGGAGTGTTCCGGAGAGGCAGACCACACCCTGACGTATAGGCTAGGTAATGGCCTATTATATCAAGAACAGAGTACCATGATCTTCAGTCCCTCTAACCATTTAGAGATTCATGGCTCGCGATTTCCTCATATTTCAAATATTAGTTCTCTTCTCGGAAATTATGGGCACCGAGCAGATACAACTGTAGCACTTCGGTTTCATAATTGCGGTTTGCATTATTTTGAGTATTTAAAAAAGTAAAATTTTTCAATTCTTTTTTTGCAATGTGTCAACGATCTGCGATTTTAGCGTCTTGAATTAATTTGCATTTCGAATATCGATGAACAACAATTAGGTAACGCCCAAGGAACATTCGGTGGAAAATCATGGCCACCAACCAGCGAGCTATTACTCGGATCCTTGAGGCTGATCGCGAATAGAGCGAGTGACAGCACGAACGCAGTCCTGTGGTACAAGTCGAAATTAGTTACTGCACCGCTAGAAACGCAACTGGTTGCAATAAAACAACAGCAGGCGTTAAAACGTTAGATAGAAAATATTATTCCGTGAAGCTATGATTTTTAGCAGTGGATATTTTGCTAGTATATGCTTCTGAACCTTTACCGAAAGAATTACCCCAGTTATAAGAAAGCTGAAAATTTTAAGTGATTATTAAACGTGTTGCATATAAATATTTTGCAGTATACCCAAATCCGAAAAATTTTCTGTTCCAGTCTAAAGGTTTAGCTGATGCTAAAATATCTTGCAAAAATTTGTAGCAAATTTGTAAATTCGCACCTAAGCATTTCAAACTTTAAACTTCGAATGAGTTGGCTTACATTATTATTGCAGTATACAGTAGTAAAGTTGTTTCAAGATTATAATTGAGCGAATGTAACATATTTTATTTTGTTTTAAGTGACTGAGGTATGGGCAAATGTCAATTTTAGAGGCGACACTTGTCGATATACTAAAGACTAAAACCAAGGAACTGTGGCCCCCAAACCTCGCTGTCCTTTTCTCCAACGATACTAGTATATCGTAGGCGAGGGTGAAACGGAGCAAGCGATGTTTCGTTTTTAAGCTGTCATTCTGTTTAATCACCCGCAACAGGCTGTGTTTGATATATATACTACCCTAAAACCTCTTTCATTCTGAACAATTGAAATGGGAAAACCTCGCTGACCATAAACCCATCGAAAATAACTGACAACGCATCAAGTATTTGTGCTGTTTTAGGCAACGAAACCATCGTATTCACCCTACCGTAAAACTTAAATAGACAATCGTTCATGAACTGTACGCAATGTGTAACCGAACAAATGAAGACTGAGATTTTGGAAAACGAGTTCCTTGACCCTACCATTAAATATACATTCTGGGTGCTAGATAGCCAAATCATTATATTCATCATACAGAAAACAAAACCCTCTATATATAATATTTTTGATGTGATGCACCGAACCATGAAAACCGAATATATTCTGGAATTCGGGTTCATTGACCCAAACCCAATGGAAGCGTCTGAAAAGACACGACATACTCGTGCCGGACTCTAGATAGCCAAACCACCGTATTCAGCCTACCGAAAACCTTTATGGACAATTTTTATGACTTGTACACAATACGCAACCAAACAGACTAAGGTTACTAGTGGTCCTCATTAGTACCCAAAATTTGTTTCGATAAATGCATAATTACAACCGTTTTGTTGCACTAAAGTCGAATACTGCTAAAATCAGGTGACGCGGTTCATGGGACAACGACTTAAGCTTTGTCAAAGCGTTATTACCATTCCAAGCAGCTCGACAACGCGGCACAAATGACAGTTATAACGCAACGGCCCTCACGGTTACTTGAGCGTAGCCTAAAAAGTATCTGGAGTTTTAGGCGACGTTTCTACAGTCAGCGGCGAAAATTCTTAATAAAAATAACATTACCAAACCAAATTTAACATTCCGCAATTTTATAGCGCGTGTAGTATCATATACTTAGCTTTTATATCTAATGTATCAACGCCTGAGGCCATAAAGCATGGCAGGCCGCTCAGCTAACACCACTTATTCCGCGCATCTCAACTTAACACTCATATACGGTTGTCACCAAAACTCAGAGGACGCACACATGAATAAAGAACCGCTTCGGCTTTATATAGTTAATACACGTCAACTACATATCGCGGGGACAAAATATCTCTTCTATTGGCCCAACAGATGTACGCAGCAATGAAACAATCGACCTACGCAACCTTGGACGGAAAAAGCATGCAGTACTCGAATTCTAGCCTTACGCAAAACATACAATACGCCTAAACCAGAAACTGTCGCTCTCAAACACTCTTTAGGCCGTTTTTTGGTAACGATATGAGGAAGTACCATGAATGGTTACATGATCCAACAATCACATTTTAGACAAACATCTCTAATAAAATAACAGAAACACTCTGTTGCCGAGCCATTTTCCCTAGGTTGAAACGAAACAAACTCAAACATACTTCCTGACAAGCGCTCTGTTAAAATTTGTAAATAAAACGACAGTTGAACATCTAAAACACGGCCAATGGGACAAATTTATTATAATAAACAACAATATTTTGACTATACTCTAATACAGCTGATTATCGGTGCTCTCATAATGAAGTCAAAGACCAAAATTATTTGCAATGAAACATTTGTGGGGCTCAACGCTTTATTAGAAACCATCAGTTTAGATATCGCAGGCAATCGCGCTCGGCGTTGCCACATGTTATACCTAATTTAATATGGTATGCAAAATATCCCAGGTTATACACTTATGGTGAGAGTAGTAGTCGCCTATTTTATGGCAATAGCACCAGACTTTGACAAAGCAAAAGCCATACCAGTCTCGACAACGAAAATCAGCTTGACTTCCGATCACGCTCGCACCCAATCTGTAGACTCTGGAAAAACTTGACATTATCCAATTTAACAATTGCACTCACACATACACGATCAAGGAATTGCGTGTTACGGCATGCGCACGCATTGCAAACGCGCTTATTTTCTGTTCGTGATGGTATAGGTTAGCGAAGATTACAGTGCTTGCCACAGTTGACTATCGCCTTACGCGCCAGCGAACAAAAAATCCTGGGCAACAATTGTAGTTCTGGGCGAGTGATATATTTCTCACCGTCAGTCTTGCGTACACAACTAACCACAGACGAATGATTGTGAGAAAAGGCAGTGTACCTTAGTCCGCTACAAGGTGCATAAGACCAGTCTCTAATTTTAACTGTCCGGCCGCAGTATAGAACACTAAAAGCTCCCTAGGCTCAATGTAAAGAAATTAGTAATTTTTATGTGTGTATAAGTTAGTCTCCTATGCCCCCCTACATATAGATCATTCAATGCATTTTACAATAAAAACAAACTTTTAGAAGACACAATGTGCTTGTAAGAGCTAAGGGTGACGCGGTGTTCCCAACAGCTAAACAACTACACACCTAAGAACGTGTGTTTTCTACTGCTTAAATATGTCTTATAGACGAAACATTTTCTCTTCTTTGCAAAGATTATTCAATTTAACCGGTAACCGGCGCAGCAATACCGTGTCACCATTCAGTAACGAATTACTACACAGTTTACAAGATCATCTAGTCCAATCGTGGCTTCAGCGTTCGTATCGAAACAGTTTCCGGCGTAATTAAATAGCATACAGCGCCCATTCCGCTTAGGGCATCGCGCTCGGACGAAGCTAGCAATGCTTGTGACGTCGCCTGGAACAGCGTTTCTGGTTCCTGAAAAACACAATACTCAATGTTCACTCAAAAAATACAGTCCTCGTCACAATTGAGCGCCGTAAATTCGATGTCCGCCCGACAAATTCAATGTAACGTTCGAATTTTGTTAACAGTCGTTTTCGAAATTTTGGCGCAATTTTTAAAAACGTGAGAGAACTGTACTAACTTTCTTCGAAAAGCTGTCTTAATTTTAATTTATTTCTGTTCGATGTTCGTTCGTTCAAAAGGTGACACTCATTTGTAGCGAGTCCTGATAATATGCATATTTGCTACAGTGATCGGTAAACAAAATACAGTTTTTCATAACTGTTTACTAGCGCGGCTAGTCTGCCCTCAGTGAATATCGTCGTCGATCTGATCAAAGGCCCGATCTACAAATTTCACTTTTCGAGATGCAGCAGTGGGAAAATTTTTCGTTATTCATTCTCACCGTGCTTCTTTAATTTACATTCAAACATGAAAATGTTTAATAAGAATTTTAACCTATATTTTGCACACTATCCGCATAAAGTATTCATTTGATTTGAAGTCGCGTTGAAATATATATTCAGAACATATATGCAAATTAGCTGCAGATCGGGCCTTTGCAAAGATTTCTTCGGACAATAGCGTATATATAGCATGTGTATATAGGGCTTTAATTCGCATGTAAAATATAATAAACAGTTGAAACTATGTACCTACGTCTAGTCATATATCGTCTGAATCTCGATCCTCGGTCGTAGATTCATTACACGTGGATTCACCGTCTTCTGAAGATTGTTCACTGACTTCCTCGACATGCGTACTAAGGTTCTCGAAGTAAGGCCAATAAATCTTGGGGATCGCAAGGCTGTGGCACAGGCTAATAATAGCAAGTTTCCGAATGAGCGTCATGAGCCACTTTTAGGTAAATAACTTAAGGTGACTCCGCCAAAAATTCTATGACAGAATAATCGATATCACAACCTTTATTACGGAAAATGCGAAATTACGTTCTGACATTCTGCGAAACTTTTCAAAATGAAAACCAAGTGCCAGAAATTATATCACGTGTTTGAAGAGAATTTTGGCGATTATCAATAAAGAGATTCCCTATGAACTTTGCATTTCGATTAGTAAATGTTCCCCAACAAATTTAGTTTTTTACTGGCAACATGAAATCGGACCCATACGTTAGATCTTGCAGTTCGTAAATAAAACCTGCTTAATTCAGATAAGCCAAATTTTCGTTCTGAAAAATTCTGCAATTTTCTCCGCCAAACACAAAATAGCATTGCTTCAACCACAGATCAACATGGTCTTGACCAGCTTTGCTATAGTTCATTAGCTATATTACATTCAGGAATGCTAAATATAATTAATAAAATGTATCACTAAATCTGATTAAGCATTCATACA
Source organism: Trileptium ribeirensis (assembly GCA_030248225.1). Lineage (NCBI taxonomy): Eukaryota > Metazoa > Nematoda > Enoplea > Enoplida > Thoracostomopsidae > Trileptium > Trileptium ribeirensis. The sequence continues at coordinate 31,899 of JASANE010004075.1, read as the reverse complement.
GCTCATAAGTTATTTCAAGGCACATTATAGATACATACATAGCGAAATCAAAATCGATCGAAATTTTGTCCAACTACAGTACCCGCCAATAATGACTGTCGCTCGCTCGAAATAAATTTGTTCTAATTTTCTAAAAATAGAAATTACTATTAATTAAAATAGTTTCGAAATCTCGAGCGAGCAACTCGCTCGCTCGAAATGCGACGGTCATTTTTGGCGAGTACTGTATTTTGTGCTTATTCTAAGCCGCGACTGGAAATCAACACCGACCACTGTAGAGATTCCCAAACAGAACAAGTTCTTTGAATATATTTCTAACGATACTAACATCGAATCCCGTATGTAGTCACTTCAAATTAACCTTATTTAGCAGTTACTACTGTAGCTGAAGGCAGTCCGAACAAAAATATAGACCTCGGGCACTGGGTTGACCCGCAGAATGGCCAATAATTCTGGCAGGAAAATGTATCTATGCATCATCTACATCCGCCCTGAGCCGATGATCTTGGACTCCTATCATCTATGGGATAACGAAAAGCCCAAAAGATCGTAATAGTCATGCAATCAACATAATTCGCTTATATCCCCCGATGATAGTTGGGCAACAATTCTCAACCAGTCCTATCTTGTTAGTTACCATATTAGGCTCCCACGTTGCTTCGCAAATGCCCATCAGCGTCTCGCCACCGGTGCCAGTGGCAACAAAATCGCGGGGAACGGTAATACACCCAATTAAATCCATGCAGCTGATGAATGGTTCCGACGAGACAGGATCGAGACCAACAACTACCGGCTCACAAAAATATGGCCCGAATCTAAAACAATAATAATAGCACAATCGATAATAATAAATAATAATAGAAGCTAAACTATTCGTCAAAAATAACTGTCGAGGTACAAAATGAAAAAAATTCGAATTGAAATCGAACAAAATAAAATTTTATAATAAGTTAACAGCCATTCTAAAGAGCATCTCGATCAAATTATAAACATCACGTTAAAAATCTAGAGATTTCGAAGAAAGTTTAATTCTAGACAACACGGAATGAACACTGAAAGTACGTCGCTTATCTCTCACGATTAATGCGAGAACCTTCTCCAAGATGTCAACGAAGATGATTAAAATTTATTAAAAGTAGTTTTGATGTGGAGTATCGATCCCGATTCTTTTTCCGATTTAAAAAGAACCTACTTAAATCGACTGGGTCAGGGAAACGTCGTTTCGAATCGGCCGATCCCGAATGACTTTCACCCAAATTAACATTGCGCCAAATATTGTTTCAATTCGGGATGTTTGTGTGTTTTCAAAACGTGGTTTGTTTTAAACATTCATCGAGAAAATAGAGTAAAACTATAAAGTACGGCAAATATTATAAACTTAATCGATTTCAACAGTCGAAGGCAAACCAGATACTATGTTCGGTAGGCCGTTACAATTCCAATTTGAAACGACGTTTTTGGCGCCAAATTAAATTGGACCAAAGTCATTCGCGATTGGTCGATTTAAAACATTTTTCTGAGCAAACGGTGTGGGTTGTTTTTTGTTTTTTGTGGGTGTTTGGGTGTTGTTTGTATTTTTTTTTGTTTTGTATGATTATAGGTTTTTTCGGGTTTTGATATGTTTTGATGGATGTGTGTGATTTAGAGTGTTCTAATCTCGTATTTGTATATGGATATCGGACCGCATGAAGTTGAGGAATTCTTTGGATCTAATTCCTGGAATTTAGAAGGACATGTGATTTCAGGCAATGAATGGGGCATCTGGTTCTAGCGGTGGCTTTCATCATCATCGTTTTCAGTAATTTGGTTATAAGCCGCAATTTCATAGTCGGTTCATTTTGCATGGAGGTAATGTGGGGGTGGGTGGTGTGTGTGTGGTGGGGGTAGGGGTGGTGTGGGGGGTTGGGGGCGGGGTGGGGGTTGGTGGTGGGGGGGGGGGGGGGCGGGGGGGGGGGGGGGGGGGGGGGGGGGGGGGGGGGGGGGGGGGCGGGGTATGGCGACGGGGATGTCGGAAAGTGGGGTTTTGTATTGGTTGCATACTGCAATAGGCTACGTAAACAAGGCGGTTTTGCCAAAAACTTGTCCACAGGGCACACACATAAATAGATACATATACGTACTTCTTATATGATATGTCCTAACTGCATGGAAAGTGATAGTCCGAGTTCTACGGTGACAATCCTACCTAGCGTAAGTAGCGATTGTCTCTACGAGCTACAGGTGAAGATCTGGCGGTGTCCGGAGCGATTTTGGGAGTCCCCTCACACTTTCCCAAAGTGATCTACCCATCCGCTCTAGTTATTTTCCGGATCAGGGTACCATAGACGGTGGCGGGCCTTCGAATTAACCCGGCATCCGTCGTCCCGCATGCTTGCGACGACTACCAAAAGTGTGTTTTCCACGTATTGTGTCTTGTTGTTTTCCGTAACCATTGCTCATTACATTGCTAAAACCAAGTAAATTTAATATTTTTGATTTCGGTCTTAACAAACTTGCCTTCTTGAACGTGCAGTCGGGGGCCTCCTATGCCCAGACGGTAGTAACCGTCACAGTTTTGACACGTAGCGCCGGCTGGTGGTAGTTCCAGCGTGATGCTTACTCTCTGTCGGTGTGGGGCGGAGTGTCCCCTATCTTAAATCGACTTGATCAACCTGATTTCTTTACTCCTTTCAGCGTACCTCACATAACACTCGTCCCGATGGTCAATTGCGGCAATTAGTACAAACAGTATACGACAGTTATATACAGAACGGTATACGATATTCTTATACAAGACGGTGAACGATATTTTTATGCAAAACGGTATACGATATTTTATACAAAACGGTAAACGATACTTTTATACAAAACGGTATACGATATTTTTATACAAAACGGTAAACGATACTTTTATACAAAACGGTACACGATACTTTCATACAAACGGTAGACGATACTTTCATACAAAACGGTAGACGATGCTTTCATACAAAACGGTAAACGATACTTTTATACAAAACGGTAAACGATACTTTTATACAAAACGGTAAACGATACTTATATAGAAAATGGTATACGATACTTTTATACAAAACGGTAAACGATACTTTTATACAAAACGGTATACGATATTTTTATACAAAACAATAGACGATATTTTCGTACAAAACGACATACGATATTTTTATACAAAACAATATTTTTATACAAAACGAGTTATAACATTTTTTATACAAGACGGTTCACCGATGCAGGCGAGATTGTTGGTACAAGCAACCATGTGTCAACGCTTCCCGATACGATTCCGAGTATGAAGATCCTGAAATGTTCGTGACAGGGCCGAAACGGCCCTGTTACATATGTATATATATCCACGACGATTGATGTCTCATAACGAGAGACGTAAGCTGACTGCTCTCCATTCCAAAGCGAATGAATTAAACAGGGAACTGGAGGTAACTGAAGGTAATATTGACACGTTTGTCGTCGTTAACAAAAAACTCGTTGTGTTTATATCACAGGACCGTTCCGGCCCGCTACGCGTATATTTCATGATTTTGGCATCAAATCGCCTAGGAACACCAAGGGACCCATTTGAGGTAGGAGTGGCATGGTGCCTGGTGCCGTGGTTCAGTTGCAACGTTGTTTTGCGTATCCATGTCTCGCTTATAAATTCATGCCGTATTTTATCATTCGATCACATTTTTACCATCGTATGCCGTATTTTGTATGCCTAAATTCATGTCGTATTTTATCATTTGATCACATTTTATCCGGCGAATGTAACCTTTAGGGGCGGAAATGAAATGTATTTATAATTTTATACGGTGTTAGCTACATCATGCTGTTGTTTAAGCGCAATATATAATGGATTTGTGTATGGTGTCCTTGACACAGTCAGTAAAAAACAATAGGTAGATTAAAACACTATAACTACGTTAATGGTGTCTCATTTGCGTTACATACTGTGGGTGTATACCGTATTCCACTGGATGGTGTGGTCTAGACCATAGGAGGACAAAACTTTCACATGGGGGTCCTTTATAACGTAAACTTTGCATTAGGCGTACAAAATACGGCATACGATGGTACAAAATGTGATCAAATGATAAAATACGACATGAATTTAGGCATACAAAATACGGCATACGATGGTATACATCATACTATTACCGACAGCACACTACATAGGTTTACTATCTGAAAATACCATCAGAAACACCATGGTGTCCAAGACACCATATAATTGATGCTGGAAGAGACACTCAGGGTGGACAAAACTTACACATGGGGGTCCTTTATAACGTAAACGCTGCATAAATTCATGCCGTATTTTATCATTTGATCACATTTATACCATCCTATGCCGTACTTTATACGTCTAAATTCGTGTCGGATTTTGTCATTTGATCACATTTTAACATCGTATGATATAGTGTGTCATGTTCTTGCATGATTGCTGGAACGAGTGTCATGCGAAACGGTTGGGATAGAATAACGAGAAATTAGGATACTCCAACTGATTTGTGAGGTGCTATGCGAGTTGGAAATCGAGCCCTTTTACGGATAAAAAGGGAATCACTCGGAACTCAGCCGGTCGTCACTAAATATTAGGGTTTTACGGCTAGGACCGTACGGAAATAGGAGGCCCCTGACTACTCACGCCCAATTAACAGCTTTGTAGAGATAGGAACTGAAAATATCAAGTCTACCCGGTTTGAACTGTGTACTAAGCAATGGTCATGGGAACAACAAGCCGCAGCAAGCTGAAATTACGACTACGGTAGATTCCGAAATTTCATAGAACGACGGATGTCGGGTTTATTTAGCGGCCCATAACCGCCTAGCGTACCATGATCCGGGAAATAGCCGGAGCATGTCGACGGAGCATTTTGAGGATTATTGCTAGAGATCAAACTGCCCGGACCATACCAGGACCTCGCTCTTAAATTGAACAATCACTGCTACTTACGCTATAAGTTGGATTGTCTCGACAGAAACAGGACTGCTATATTATGCCATATATATATGGATATGTGTCTGTTAGATGACTGCGTATAATACCAGGCCTCTGTGCCTTCCCTCACCACATTGAATGTTTTGCCCCTGATCGTGATCGTATCTCTGGTTAACCGTCGTGTTCGTCTTATTGTTCTGTTTTAACATGCTTTGATACGTCTGGTGCAAGTTCCCCCACCCTTCTGCATCTTCGTTAGGGCACCCCATTTCTGAACTGGTGCATGCGACCCCTCGTTTTGCTTATCTTACCTAGACAAGTGCAACGAAGTGCGCCAGATGTTCGCCCGATTCCCCGCTGACCCGCTGTAGTCACTCAAACGTGCCCCAGTTGCTGCTGCCAACCACTAGTGGGCGCCAATTATCCGAGATTTTTCTCTTAATTCCAAAACGTGCGAATCGCCCATCATTGTGTTCATTTCGCCGAGACATATCCAAAAATACCCGGCGGGTCACCGTCAGTCGCCCCGTAAACCCGGGATGGTCTACGAAAGGGCCCTACCATGACTGCCACTCTCCCTAGTCGCGATGATTTTAGCACTCCTTTAACCACTGCCTTTTGGGCAAGGAAATCACACCTCATTCGAATCGTCACTCAATGGCGAGCCCAAAGATACCCGGCGGGCGTCACTCCGCCAACCGTTAATGCGGGAGAGCCCGCTAAATCCCTACGTATTTATATACGTCGGAACCCACATGTGGGTCCCGACCCGTTATTACGTCCACTCCCCTCGTGTTTTGTATCAATCGGTCCTGTTCTTCGTCCTGGGACCGAATCTCACCCCAGCCGCTCGAAAATCCCCCGGGATTCCCTTGTCTCGCTTCCCCTCCCGCTTCCCTTTTCTTTCTCTCCGTGTCCTCGTTGCCCTTTCGTTTTCTCTTTTTGCTCTCTATCCGACTTCTATGGTCGGTTGTTGTTGTTTTGCAGTGTGTGTTGTTGTAATGCACTTGAGCGACCTTTCTGTCGCTCAGGTCACTGTTGTGTCTACTTTGTGCTCATGTGTATTGATGTAGTGTATGTGTATATGATATATGTGTATATATGTATATATATAGATATATGTACATTTTCTACATTAGTGGCTACGACGGACATGCAGACAGATTTAAATTCCCTTTGGGAGTGGTCGAAATTATAATCTATGGACTTTAACGTCGACAAATGTGCAGTGATTTATTTCGCCAGATCAAACCCCTGTATCGATTATGAAATGGGAGGACAGACTTTAAACTCTAAAGAGTATGTGCGAGATTTGGGTGTCTTAGTTGCCTATAATTTAATGCATTCATTTCACTGCGCGGATGCAGTCCGACGAGCCGAGCGCGTCGTAAATTGTATTAGTAGAATAATTCACAGCAAATCCGTGCCTATTATTCGGAAACTAAACAAGTCTCTCGTTAGGCCAATTCTCGAATATTGTTGCATTGTGTGGTGTCCGCACTACGACCGTGATATCGAAATCATCGAAAAAGTTCAACGTAGGATAACTCGCATGGCTCCGGGATTTAATGATCTTTCTTACGAAGAACGTCTGCGCGGATTTGGAATACAGTCACTTAAAACGCGACGTATACGTGCCGATCTTATTGTGGTCTACAAACTCTGTCACAATCTGACCGCTCTACCAGTACATTTATTTTTTGATCTACATCCGACTGTTCAAACGCGTGGTCACCGATACCGTTTAAGACCAAAGTTCACTCCACGGTGGAATTATGCCAGGGACAGTTTCTCATATCGCGTGATCGAACTTTGGAACCGATTGCCCGACATGGTTGTCGCCGCGCCGAGTTTGATCAGTTTCAAAAGGCGTCTCCACGACTCAGGTCTACTGCCACAACTTAGTTAGCCCTGTCTGCTGCCGCCTTAGTTTTGCTTCAGAATCAATCTTGCATACCGCAGCTTGACAACGACATGACACATGGCACCGATTACGGTGTCTTTATTTTGGCGGCATCGCTATTGGCAAATTCTCTCAACAATCAAATTGTGAAATGATGCCAGCTGGTGAGCATACGGTGAGCATGTATGAATATGTATGTGTATAGTTATATATATATAGACCAGTAGGGACATGACCAAATAGGACGGACGAGGACGAAACGTACAAATTGTTCCTAAATTTGTAAGTTTTACGGACGGACTGGACATAGACGTTTGGAAAATAAGGGACTGAGTTTAGGGCCCGCCCGTGGGTTCCTCAGACCTCAGAACAGGCCCGTGACCCGTTAGGAGCCCCTTGCGGATGCTTTACCTCCAGCCCCGAGATGGGTTCGTTCCCGTCATCAGTTCTTCCCTGGGACGTGTGAAAGACGGCTTGATCAGCTAGAAATCGCAAAAGATGCGATTTTATGTTCCGCGTTCTTAGGTGTCTTCATGAAGAAGGGTCGCCTTTTGCGATGGATTGGCTGAACTGGATGGGCGGCATATCGAGACAACAAAGACCACGCAGCTCGTTGCCGACCCAAATAATGAGGAAAATATTAAACAGATTGCAACTTTGACTTGAATTGAAGGAGGGAATTATGTGACCCGAAAGTCACTGCTAGTGATCCAACCGCTCTGGGACCGGATGTCGCTCTAATGATGTGGGCGTTGGATTCGATTTTAAACCACATCCAGTGCTAATTGCAGAAATCGAGGCTTCAGAGCTCATGTGTCATGGGAAGCATGGGTTGAAATCGCAGATGGCTGACCTCCGACTATTCGGAGGGTTCAAGTTTGACGTAGGCGATTTCGTTTTGAAGCCGACTCTCCATAGCGGAGGTCGATGGCTTACGGTAGAACTGACTTCCGGAAAATCAGAAATTTTCCGATTGGATCCCAAGACCGACTCGACAGACCACGACCCGAATTAACTCACCCGTTATTGGTAGCCAAAAGAAAAGCACACAAAACGATCGACAGAATTTTCGAGGTTGAATGTGACGCTCGAAAAATTCGAATCAGTTCGACTTCGGCAGCACGGAGTTCGGTCGACTTTACTGACCGGCTCCGACGCAGTACTTTACGTTTGTGTTTACGCCATTAGTTTTCGATTTGCTCTGTTTCTTTTCGTTTGTGCTTCGAGTCGGGATCGATGGTGAAGACTTCCGCGTAGGCTTTAGCCTCGCGAAAGGGGTCCAGCTATTGCTGCCACAGGATGAGAGTCCGTAATGCGCCGTTCACAAAATAGTGCGTACACCTACTGGAACATTTTTGTTACAAACGATCTATCGTCCGTAACTTGTTACAAACGACCGGTCGTTTATACATTATGTTACGGACAACAGGGCGTCTATAAATTCCTTTACAGACGACTTGTTGTCCGTAACAACTGTTACAAACAATGAGGCGTTTGTAACATTTTAGTTATAAACGATACGTTGCTTATAACAATATTACAAACGACGAAGTGTTTGTAATATTTGTTACGGACGATCGGTCGTTTGTAACAGATATTATGAACAAAATTAGTCAAGCTTCAGAGATTTAAAAGTCTGAAGTATAAATGAAAACTGACTACAGTTTGGAAGTCTGTGTTCGTCTGCCGTAAAACCCTTGATACACCTGAAAAGTTATAGTATAGCGAATATGGACTCTATATAAAAAACAATCGTATTCAGTGTGCCTGGTAACATAATCGACTATCGTTGTAAACAGTAAAAACATGTAACATGGGAAATTTGAGAAATCTATATTTATAGCTAAGGGGGTCGACGAACCATATTCGGGCCCATAGCAGTGCAGGGAGTGATCTCACAAAAAAGTGTTATTCGAAGAAGCTGTATATCTCGATAAATTCGATTCTGTGATGCGATGTCTATTTTTCGATGCAAAGCCTGTGTTGCCGGATATAAAGTATGAAACACTTGTGCCCGTGCGGCCTGATTTGGCAAAGAGCTTTAAAAACCTGTTTTTTTGCCATTTTGTCCGGGAACATGGGGTTGGAGTTCCTAACGTTCAAACTTAAGGGCACATCGTCATTACTTTTTCTGTCCAACAGAAAAATTCTCGACATCCGTCCATCTGGTTATGTGTTATGAATGAACACAGACAGAAAAAAATATATTTTCACGAACTTCCCCCGTAGCGCTCTGAGTGGAAAATCAGAATACCGGACCAAAATCTGAACCCGAGACGTCCGCGGTGGAACGTTAACTAAATCAGCTATAGCTCGGGTTACGCTTTCCGGCGTGCTTCGAAATTCGCTCTTGATAACGCGCGGCGTTATACTCACTCAGAAGACTGCGCGGGGATGGGGAGGATCATTGTCATCGAGTGACTTCCATAGAGGAGGGGCATGAATCGGGGCACTCGGATGAACACGGCCATACGGTGAAAGTCAAAGCATGATTACATTACTGAAACTACTATGGTACAAGTCATTACACATCGATGGATCACCAATTAACTCTAAGGCCAGCAACCGAGTACTAATGATCGTTGCATTGCAAGCGAGGTACCAACATATTAGTCAAATACAAAAACTCCGTCCGGCGTGCCTTCCTTGCTCATTAAATCCTGACTAACATCCTTATCGAGTTTCTCGCGGCGTTTCGTCCTCAAAACAAACTTTTGCACTAATTTCGAATTGCTTATGTCACTGTGTTTCCATTTCTCCAGCCGCGGGTTGAGTGTCTCGAGTCCCTGAAATTCACGTGGGATTAGCACACTTGGGCAACTTCTTAGACGACCAGTGTCGCTGTTCTAGTCGTTTCAAGAGGGCGTTTGCGCCTACTCTATAATCGGGACCAGGTTCGCACTGGGGGGCGCAGGTTGGTTTCGGCGTAGGGGATACAGGGCGTTTCGCCCTCGGACACGTCTGCGTCCCCGTTTTGGCTGTTGTTTCTTGGGTTGGTTTCTTTCTTTTCTTTTGTTTCTTTGTCTTCTTGGTTGCCCCTTTTTTTCCTTCATCCTCACTCTCTCTAACTTATCCTATTGCCTTAATACACTGTACTCATCGCAATTGTACAGTGTCTTAACTGCACTATCGCAATTGTGCAGTTGAGATATCACTAAAATTTTACTGAAACTTCTCAGAACTCGATAGTCGAGTGGATAAGACAGAAATATCTGCAGCGGGCATAAAATCCCCGTGCAGGATCGAAACTCAACGAGGGAAAATTAAAAAGGAGAGAGACAGCAACAGTGAAACTCAGAGCAAGGGCCTACATAGTACATAGCCTAACGGGCAACCAGTGGTAAAATAGAAAAATGCTTAGACTCAGCGATCAAGTCGCTCCAAAAAGAAAACGGGGTTTTGCACTTACTCGGTTTGGGTCAAAATGATTCGCGAGAGGTCGCGATTTTGCTCAGTTAAATTGGGAGGAGGGCGAGTCCATTTTGTGCATTGAGCACTCCAACGTGCCTTTGAGAGCGTTTATTGTGGGCGAGTTCCAGTCTTTAGCCATGCTGTCGGTTCGTTTTGGTAGCATGTGGTTTCCTACTTACTACCAGTGAGCTTAACCACTAGTCTGTGTTGCAGTGAAACTTGGTAAACTTCATAATCAGATCGCTGCAGTTGCGAAGTAAACATTAGGAAGCGGTGTCGGTTACAACAATTTGAAGCAGCATCCGTTACTAAAGCTTAACCTGTGGGGGTAATAGGGGCTGTCAATGACTCGGGCAGTCGGGGCTGGATTCCGTCGATGTTTCTCTTGTGACAACCAAACAGGCCCTACTTGGGGTTGAAGTACTCTGGCCACTTTTGTACGCGGCAATCATTGCAATCAGAAAGCAAAACACCTTATGCTTAGGTTAATGTTCTTAGAATTTGTTTAGTCTTTTCTGTTCCCCAAAATTTTCTTAGCTCGTTCTGATAAGCGAAATTTTTGGGGCTTCCTAAAGCCCGACAGAGGCTAATCCTCCGTTCCTAACTGCGAAATCAGTCCGAACTCAAGCAGCGGCATGAGCATCGAACGGTCCACTAAGCTGTAATTTGGTAAACCATAACTCCAATCAAAGAGAAACAAGCAAATCCCTATGGTTCTATTGGTAAATTTTACCGTGGTCTGCTCAGGAAAAAGTCAATTACCCTAACTCAAGGGCAACGAGTCATGCAAAAACACGAACGAGAAGCGTCCCATTTTTTATCCTGCCTTACCTACGACCACGGGGAATCAGAACTACTTCGACTTTTGTGTTCACAACCTAATACCCTCCGTGCAATAACTCAACAGGCCCAAAACGGAATTCGACTCGAGGAGGTTTGTCAAAGAACATGTAAAAGTGTATTCATATGACGTGGGAAAATAAGACGTCCTCCGACGGGCGTCTGGTCAAGCTATCGAAGGTAGAAAACGTGCGCCTACTAATCAAATTTTAACGGTCTGTTACATCTCGATCTGGGGAAAATAAACCCCCATTTATTCTGTCCTCTTCCTGACTTACAACCTTCGATCCGGGACAGCGATAGCTAGTCCCCTTCCGCGAGACGAAAGATGTCTACGCGGGTCCTCCGTCGGTCGAATCCCATTCCAAACGCAAGTGGAAAAAGACAAACACGAAAGAGTAACAAAAGCCGTGAAACCATATAACAAAGTCAAGCGTCGGAGCCGGTCAGTAAAGTCGACCGAACTCCGCGCTGCCGAAGTCGAACTGATTTGAAGAGATGACGTGGTAGTCGTCGCTTCAAAATTTTCTGCTATGTTGAAAGATAGCGATTTTGTCGCTATCCAATCGGAGAAGATCTTTTGACGCCCACTTTTTCGAGTTCAAACCCGGGCGCACAATCGAAAAATTCCCAAGATTTTGTTTTTACAGCTATCGTAAACCCGGGTTCCCCTTTAGAGAGAGTCGGCTTCAATCGAAATCGCCGACATCAAATTTGAACCCTCCGAATACTCGGAGGTCGACCATCTGTGCTTTTCAGCTTAAATTCTAACGTAACTTTCAAAAGTTATGCCAAGAATAGATCTGAAGATCATTACTCAGATCTCTTAAAGCTCCTACCTAATCCTAAATCGATTGTTAAAACCCCAATTGTTCTACAAAAATGGTTGGGTCACCCGTCAACTTTCAAATTTTGAATCTATTTCTCTATATAAATGCTCGGGTTAAGCTTACAATCTGTCCTCGTTTCGGGACAGATTCGTCTTCTGGTCCCCATCCATCAAATTTTGCCCCAGCTAACTCGCCGATTTGAGGTCAAATTTCAGCTATTTGGCGAGTTAGCTGCCTCATTCATCATTTAACTAAGCTTATTTGGAGGCCATCTGGGGCTAAATTTTATCACCCTAGCCATGGATAAACGTGCAAACATTGCACGTTTATATGTTGGCTTACAAGATAAAGCCAAACATTCCTAGCATTCCTAGCTGAATTTCAAATGTCCCGACAGGACGTCTTTAGACGTCCCGGAGGGGGGGAACCGAAGGTAGGAATGGGGTTATTTCACGTTCTGGGGCGCAGCACATTCCTAAGTACCTTTTGATCTATCCGGGGTCCTATTCAGGAACTCCCAGGACCCACGGGAGGGCCCTACACCTACCCCCCGTATTTCCTAACCCTATGCGTATAGTCCGTCCGTAAAACTTATAAATTTAAGAGAATTTTGTATGTCCTGTCCCCGTGTATCCTGTTTTTGTATCGTCTTCGTCAATAGCTTCCATATATATATATACATCGACGCTATATACGAAGACGATACAAAAACAGGATACACGGGGACCAGGACATACAAAATTCTCTTAAATTTATATAAACTCGCAGAACAAAAAACAGAAATCAGAACAGAATAAAAAATACGAAGGATGTTAGTAAATAAGGGGTTGGGGGTTAGGGTTTAGGGTGGGTTTGGGATGGGGGGTTGGGTGGTTTTTTATATATTTATTTTTTGGGGTTTTTGGTTTTTTGAGGGTTTATTGTGTTGTGGGGGTGTTGTGGTGGGTGGGGGATTGATTGTTGTGTGTTGGGTTGTTTTTGGGGTTTGGTGGGGGGGCTAGTTTTACGGACGGACTATACGCATAGGGTTAGGAAATACGGGGGGTAGGTGTAGGGCCCTCCCGTGGGTCCTGGGAGTTCCTGAATAGGACCCCCGATAGGTCAAAAGATACATAGGAATGGGCTGCACCCATGACCGCGAAATCAGCTCATTCCCATCTTAGGTTCCCCCCTTCGGGACGCCTAAAGACGTCCTGTCGGGATATTTGAAATTCAGCTAGGAATGCTAGGAATGCTAGGAATGTTTGGCTTTATCTTTTAAGCTAACATATAAACGTGCAATGTTTGCACGTTTATCCACGGATTTCGTAGAAAATTTGGCCCCAGATGGACTCTCATTAAGCTTAAATTGGGTGATGGATGAGGCAGCTAACTCGCTAAATAGCTGGAATTTGACCTCAAATTGGCGAGTTAGCTGGGGGAAAATTTGATGGATGGGGATCAGAAGACGAATCTGTCCCGAAACGAGGACAGATTGTAAGCTTAACCCGAGCATTTATATAGAGAAATAGATTCAAAATTTGAAAGTTGACGGGTGACCCAACCATTTTTGTAGAACAGTTGGGGTTTTAACAATCGATTTAGGATTAGGTAAGAGCTTTAAGAGATCTGAGTAATGATCTTCAGATCTATTCTTGACATAACTTTTGAAAGTTACGTTAGAATTTAAGCTGAAAAGCACAGATGGTCGACCTCCGAGTATTCGGAGGGTTCAAATTTGATGTCGGCGATTTCGATTGAAGCCGACTCTCTCTAAAGGGGACCCCGGGTTTACGATAGCTGTCAAAAATAAAATCTTGGGAATTTTTCGATTGGGCGCCCGGATTTGACCTCGAAAAAGTGGGCGTCAAAAGATCTTCTCCGATTGGATAGCGACAAAATCGCTATCTTTCAACATAGCTGAAAATTTTGAAGCGACGACCACCGCGTCGTCGCGAGGAATCAGTTCGACTTCGGCTGCGCGGAGTTCGGTCGACTTTACTGACCGATTCCGACGCTTGACTTTGTTACATGGTTTCACGGCTTTTGTTACTCTTTCGTGTTTGTCTTTTTCGACTCGCGTTTGGAATGGGATTCGACCAACGGAGGACCCGCGTAGACATCTTTCGTCTCGCGGAAGGGGACTAGCTATCGCTGTCCCGGATCGAAGGTTGTAAGTCAGGAAGAGGACAGAGTGAATGGGGGTTTATTTTCCCCAGATCGAGATGTAACCGACCGTTAAAATTTAATTAGTAGGCGCACATTTCCTACCTTCTATAGCTTGACCAGACGCCCGTCGGAGGCCGTCTTATTTTCCCATGTCAACTGAATACACTTTTACATGTTCTTTGACAAACCTCCTCGAGTCGAGTTCCGTTTTGGGCCTGTTGAGTGATTGCACGGAGGGTATTAGGTTGTGAACACAAAAGTCGAAGTAGTTCTGATTCCCCGTGGTCTTAGGTAAGGCAGGATAAAAAGGAACGCTTCTCGTCCGTGTTTTTGCATGACTCGTTGCTCTTGAGTTAGGGTAATTGACTTTTTCCTGAGCAGACCACGGTAAAATTTACCAATACAACCATAGGGATTTGCTTGTTTCTCTTTGATTGGAGTTATGGTTTACCAAATTACAGCTTAGTGGACCGTTCGATGCTCATGCCGCTGCTTGAGTTCGGACTGATTTCGCAGTTAGGGACGGAGGATTAGCCGCTGTCGGGCTTTAGGAAGCCCCAAAAATTTCGCTTATCAGATCGAGCTAAGAAAATTTTGGGAAACAGAAAAGATTAAACAAATTCTAAGAACATTAACCTAAGCATAAGGTGTTTTGCTTTCTGATGGCAATGATTGCCGCGTACAAAAGTGGCCAGATTACTTCAACCCCAAGCAGGGCTTGTTTGGTTGTCACAAGAGAAACATCAGTGCCTTGTACGGAATCCAGCCCCGACCGCCCGAGTCATTGACAGCCCATATTACCCCACAGCTTAAGCTTTAGTAACGGATGCTGCTTCAAATTGCTGTAACCGACACTGCTTCCTAATGTTTACTTCGCAACTGTGGCGATCTGGTTATAAAGTTTACCAAGTTTCACTGCAACACAGACTAGTGGTTAAGCTCACTGGTAGTAAGTAGGAAACCACATGCTACCAAAGCGAACCGACGGCATGGCTAAAGACTGGAACTCGCCCACAATAAACGCTCTCAAAGGCACGTTGGAGTGCTCAATGCTCAAAATGGACTCGCCCTCCTCCCAATTTAACTGAGCAAAATCGCGACCTCTCGCGAATCATTATGACCCAAACCGAGCAAGTGCAAAACCCCGTTTTCTTTTTGGAGCGACTTGATCGCTGAGTTTAAGCATTTTTCTATTTTACCACTGGTTGCCCGTTAGGCTATGTACTATGTAGGCCCTTGCTCTGAGTTTCACTGTTGCTTTCTCTCTCCTTTTTAATTTTCCCTCGTTGAGTTTCGATCCTGCACGGGGATTTTATGCCCGCTGCAGATATTTCTGTCTTATCCACTCGACTATCGAGTTCTGAGAAATTTCAGTAAAATTTTAGTGATATCTCAACTGCACAATTGCGATAGCGCAGTCAAGACACTGTACAATTGCGATGAGTACAGTGTATTAAGGCAATAGGATAAGTTAGAGAGAGTGAGGATGAAAGAAAAAAGGGCAATCAAGAAGACAAGGAAACAAAAGAAAAGAAAGAAACCAACCCAAGAAACAACAGCCAAAACAGGGACGCAGACGTGTCCGAGGGCGAAACGCCCTGTATCCCCTACGCCGAGACCAACCCGCACCCCCCAGTGCGAACCTGGTCCCGAGTATAGAATAGGCGCAAACGCCCTCTTGAAACGACTAGAACAGCGACACTGGTCGCCTAAGAAGTTGCCCAAGTGTGCTAATCCCACGTGAATTTCAGGGACTCGCGATACTCAACCCGCGGCTGGAGAAATGGAGACACAGTGACATAAGCAATTTGAAATTAGTGCAAAAGTTTGTTTTGAGGACGAAACGCTGCGAGAAACTCGATAAGGATGTTAGTCAGGATTTAATGAGCAAGGAAGGCACGCCGGACGGAGTTTCTGTATCTGACTAATATGTTGGTACCTCGCTTGCAATGCAACGATCATTAGTACTCGGTTGCTGGCCTTAGAGTTAATTGGTGATCCATCGATGTGTAATGACTTGTACCATAGTAGTTTCAGTAATGTAATCATGCTTTGACTTTCACCGTATGGCCGTGTTCATCCGAGTACCCCGATTCATGCCCCTCCTCTATGGAAGTCACTCGATGACAATGATCCTCCCCATCCCCGCGCAGTCTTCTGAGTGAGTATAACGCCGCGCGTTATCAAGAGCGAATTTCGAAGCACGCCGGAAAGCGTAACCCGAGCTATAGCTGATTTAGTTAACGTTCCACCGCGGACGTCTCGGGTTCAGATTTTGGTCCGGTATTCTGATTTTCCACTCAGAGCGCTACGGGTGAAGTTCATGAAAATTTATTTTTTCTGTCTGTTTTCATTCATAACACATAACCAGATGGACGGATGTCGACAATTTTTCTGTTCGACAGAAAAAGTAATGACGATGTGCCCTTAAGTTTGAACGTTAGGAACTCCAACCCCATGTTCCCGGTCAAAATGGCAAAAAACAGGGTTTTAAAGCTCTTTGCCAAATCAGGCCGCACGGGCACAGGTGTTTCATAGTTTATATCTGGCAACACAGGCTTTGCATCGAAAAATAGAGATCGCATCACAGAATCGTTTGTATAATTTATACAAATACATACATACAATACTCATGAACACATACACTCCCTACACATGAGACACACAGGCGACCTGAGCGACAGAAAGGTCGCTCAAGTCCACACCAGGAGCACGCAGAACAACGACAACAACAGCAACAACAGCACAACTACACAGCAACCACAACAACAACAACAACCACGACACACACACACAGCACAACCATGACGACAACGACAACAGCGACAACCGACCAAAGAAGTCGGGTAGAGAGAGTGAAAAGGAAAAAGAAACAACGGAAAAGAAAGGGCACGGGAAGGGAGTCGGGACAGGGGGTTCCCGAGGGAATTTCTAGGGGCTGGGGCGAAATTCGGTCCCAGGACGAAGAACGGGGCCGAACGATACCAAACACGAGGGGGGTAGACGCAGTGGCGGGTCGGGACCCAATTTTGGGTTCCGGCATATATTAGTATATGGGGTTTCAGCGGGCTTTCCCGCTCTAACGGTGGGGCGGAGCGACTACCGCCAGGCGTCGTTGAACTCGCCTTGGGAAGGCGATTCAAACGAGGGGTGATTTCCCTGCCTTAATGGTGGCGGTTAGAGGGGCACTAAAATCACGACTGACAAAGAGAGTGTCGGTAATGGTGGGGGCGCTTTTTTGGCCGTCCCGGGTTAACGGGGCAACTGACGGAGACCCGCCGGGCATCATTGAAGATGTCTCGACGTGGCGAATGCAACGAGGGGCGTTTTGCCTACTTTTGAGTTAGGGTTAAATTTTCGGTTGGTTTGTACCCACTAGCAGTCGGTATGCCAAATTGGGGGCACTTTGGCGGGTTACAACGGGCTAACGAGAAGTCGGACAGAGACCCGCCGGCGATCGTTGTACTCGCCAAAAGCAGGCGAGTAGAATGAGGGGTCGCATGAGGCAATTTGTTGTCACGAGTCAAATACGAAGTTGGTACAAACTGACGGAATTTTATGTTGAATTTCCGTGGTACGGTATAGAACAGGGAAATGAGTGATATAGCAGCGGGATGACTGGTCAGGTCGACACCCACGTGGCCGCGTCAGATGCCTGGACGGGTAGGCTACTTGAAAACACGCATACTTTCAAACACTGATCCGGTGGTTACCAGAAAACCGGTTGTACGTATGGTGGTCAAGCAATTTTGGGCGTCAACGGATGCCATAGAAAGGAAGACTTTGCACGGTGGGGATGGAGAGATAGACGTACCAAGACACGAAAATCGGGCAGCACACACATATATGCATAACTATATTTCCATATGAGCCTAGGTAATGTCCACACGGAACCATGGTCACCAGCCAAACCTAGCGTAAGTATTGGCTATTAATTGAGTGTTCACCCGTTTATCCCTGGAATATCTCAGGAAATCCTCCAGCGATTTACGATGTTGCGAACTCGTTCGAGAGCCTTGAAAATGCTCTACCGAAAAGTACTCGGGACTTCGTAGGTAAATCTGAACCGTTAGACGGTTACGGGCCGATAAGCAGGCCCGAGGTCCGTTATTTCCGAATAATCGGAAACTACCTTAACCCACTTGCTTATTTTTGTGACCATTAGGCTATGGTTTGCTCGAACCAGGTAAAGTTGGTAGTCCTGATTTTGGTTACTTTCCGATCCCTTACATTGTCAAAGGCTAGGACGGACGGTCTAAATTTTGAAATCTCAATGGGGAAATGGGGAGAAGTAGTCGAGTTCCGTTAAAATCCCCTATTTTAGAGCCAGTTAAAGGCTCTTTCCTGTTCTCTTCTAAATTTGAACCTTCGCCGTAGTCAAACGTCCTGAGTACCTGAGTGACTCCATCCCACATCACACACAATTATCATAAAACATGCAAAACCGTAAAGATAATGGCAAAAACACATTTATATACGGTATGGATGTACCAAGATAGCGATATTACCAAAGCAATTACCAACGACCATGGCACCCGGCAACACATGAAAAGTTAGTTCCAGTAACTGTGTCTGGTTCAATTTAAGGCGCATGTAGGCCGTCCTGTCGTCGAAATCCTGCAAAATGCACGTAATGGGCCGGAACGGGCTTTTACATCTCTTATATGTTTAAATGGAAATTTTCGGACTTAATTATTCGGGTTGGAAGCACTTTTCTCTAGATAATTTGTATTGATCAAAGCTCATGCCTACACGCCTACACTGGGGTCTCCGACGGCTAAGACCCCTTTCAAAAAAGATCGTGTGCGACTCTGATGATCTATGCTCCGACCCAAAAATAAATTAGACCATATGTACAGCTAATATGATGCAAGATTGTACACGAAAGTTCTGGTTTGCTAGTTTAACTTATGTTATTGTTAGAATATCTCATTGACCATTGTTGGTCTTAGCCACACATCGTGGTCCTGGCCTGCTAAATGTTTGGAAGTTGTGTGCTTTTGAAGAATTTCTCAAGATATGTTATTCGGTGCAAATTTTAGCCAAATTTCCGACGAGTCCTCCCTGGTTCCTGACAAGTTCTACATCCTGAAAAGTCCTCCTCTTATATTTTATAAGGGGCAAAAAAGGACTTTTTACTAGATTTTCAAAGGATTTTGTGAAATGATCCGAATCGTTTGGTGAGATTTCCTGCTATGGTGCCATGGCTAAGCTATGCATAAACAAATTACATTACAAATGCAAAATAAGTAATTACATACGGCATACATTATTAACGTCATAACGCTACTACATAGTACATCCAGTCCGGGTTTACCGCCGGTCTTTGCAATCAAATTCTTAAATAGCTAGTACTTATAATGTCCTGTTGGAATTCCCTGCCCCTTGTTTTATTCCCAATTGTTGGTTACTAGGCTCTGTTGGATCGACGTATGGAAATATCCGAGATAGGGTTCGGTAATGTGTGGCTCCGCAAGTTCACCACCGTCCGCAATATTTTTCCACGCTCCTGGTTCGCTCAATTCGGGTGGGTAGTCGGGCATCGACGACTGTGCATCCTGCCGGGGAAATGCTATTTGATGTCCTGAAATAATCGGGTAAATTCGTCGTGCCATTCAACAGTATTGTCCTGTCCAATGTCCCAATGTGGAGGTGGCGGGGCAATAATTGCTCGAGCTCCATTGCTGAGTAGGTAGTCGAATGCGCATATATAGCGACGCACTCGACGCATAACCTTGCTGGGAGTATCCAGCAAGCGACCTCCGTGCGGCTTTGATCGTAGGGCCATCTTATAGCCGCCAAGAATCATGATTGTCTTGGTTTGCGGCGTTGCGATGCATGTCGCCCACCGCACTAGAAATTGCATGGTGGCTCCTGGCCATGCTAGGGCGAACCACCCTTTTGATGCGGCCATGCTGACCAAGGGAGCCGCTAACGAATCGCCCAGAATCAATACCGTTGGCCAAGTGGCGACGTTATGGCGAAGGAAGGTTCGAACTTCCTCTAACAGGCGACCCATCACGTTATGACATGGACGCGGTCGTTTGCCGAAAGTGATGTCCTCTGGCCCTAGGCCAATTCCCCAGAATGTATCGGACCGGTTCGCCTCGAGCAATTGGGCATATCCGGTTGCTAGTAGGGCGTCCCTGAATCGAGGAATCTTGAATTTCTCTAGTAGCACCGTCCGCATAAGGTGAGGGAGTACTGGGCGGAGGCGCTCGGTTGTTTCTGGGTCTAGGAACTTTTGTTTGTTCCTGCGGGAGCTGGCTTTAACGTCTCGAGCTCCCATTTTCAGGTCCGAAATGTCTTGTTTCGCCTGCTCCTCGTCGAATAAGTACGTGACGAGGAGCTGGTATCCCTGCTCCGTTGAGGCGTATTCAATGGGATATTGTTTTATTGTTCGGCCCAACGGAGCCATATTTGAAAGTTCCGGCCATCGTGTGCCTTTGGAGAGGAACGTTTCGATTGGAGCCGCGTAATTGATGGTGTAGTACGGCACACGAGGCTGTTGAATTTGTTCCATGTTGTTGGGTTCTTTGATTCGATGATTCCTGCAATAGTATTCATCGCCATTAGTGGCGGCTCTTGAGGGGTTTTGGTGGCGGGAGCTCGAGTTTTCGGGGTGTTTCTTGAGTGATTTAAACGTTACAACCGTCTCCCGCGAGGCGGTTGCTTGGGAGGTCGGACCACCTCCAATCCGATATCTTCGGGTTGTAATTGTCTTTGTCCACTGCCCTCGTCAGGTTCCAAGTCCGGATGTGCGGATAGCATGTCCTCGATGTCCCGTTCGTCAAAGATGTCCCTGAAAGGATCAAACATGTCGTGCCGTGCACGAGCACTACCATATGGATAATCCATCGGCATAACAGGGTCACGATGTCGAGTCGGTGGAGCGAGGGGTATAGTCCGCCGAGCTGGTGCGGTAATTTGGGGCTTCAACCGTCGGGTGTCAAGACGTGGTATTATGACACTAGCTTCTTCTCCGTGTGGTAAATAGTCGTCATACCAGCGACAACGGTCCCTGGCTTGTCTATGTGGTTGTCGGCGAGTAGGTTGTGGGGGTTCTTCCCTTTCTTTAACTTGGTGTGCAGAGGGTCCCATCTCAGGAGATCCCTCGCTCTCCTCCGTTGAAGGGTCGAGCTCAAAGTGGGGCCTTCGCCGGCCGGGGTCCCGGTAAGAGTTGACTGAGAGGTACCTCATCCTCCTCGTCTTCCCAACTGACTTGTGATTGAGCTCTGGCTGGGGTCTGTCTACGTGATTTGGCGCGTGGTGGTCGACTTAAGACTCCCTTGAGGGTGGAGGGAGCGCTACGCGGCGGCGCTCTTCCCTTCCTCCCGGTAGAGCCCTTGGTTGATTCACCAATGGTTGATGTTGCTTCATCGTCCTTTTCGGTAGTCCGCGGTCGTAATCGTTTCGGTCGACCGCCTTCCGAAGACTCGGAAGGTCGGCTCTGTTTATTTGTGCTTTGTTTACCTGCTTCTCGTTATCGAGCTAAGCTTTTAATAAATTCCTCTACAATCCCGTCGGCTGCTATTTGGTCTTCCGAGCGGACGTATTGTATGGGAGATTCCCTTAGGTACTCCATTAGTTCAGTCGCATCTTGTATTTCCCCTCGGGCGCGGGCGGTTTCCTCTCTTTTTCTCCTTATTTCCTGCATCTCCCATTCCCATTGTGCTAGTTCGTTCTGTCTTTGGGTGGTCCATCGACCAAAGGATGGTACCTGTGGAACTTTGGTTATCCGTTCCTACAAGGGTGATAATAAGGGTGGAATTGTCCACCGTTGAGGTGGTGTCGGAAAATCGGTTGTTTCAGGTGAGGTAGTCTCCGAGCTTATGGATGACGCTGGTCCACAGGTCGGCGCGGGAGCCTTAGTTGGCTTCCGTCGCGGTTTAGGCTTAGGTTTCGGTGTTGGTGCAGGTTCCATTGGAGGTTGGCTACTTTCTGGGGCGGATTTCGCGGGTGGTGGTCTAGGAGGGGTGTAATATGGTGTGAGCCATTCGTCTGGAACATAGTCCTCTATTGTGGCTTCGAATCCTCGTGGCATTAGGAGAGTGTGTGGAAGTAGTGTAGGTGGGGCGGAGTATGCCTGACGAGGTATGGAATAGGGTTGTTCGTAAGACGCTGTAGGCTCAAATAGGTGTGGTATGGTGTCACTGGCTTGTCTGACTCAGTCACTAAGCGTTGTGTCTGAGGGCTGCGGGATGTTTGAGTGGCGATTGCGGCTCGGCGTTGGGCAGGCGTAAGAGGCGAGGTTTTTACGGCATGTCCAGCTGCTGAGGTCGGAGATGCAGCTTGTTCTGGAGTGTGGGGCGAGTGTTCGTCCGGATCCTGCGAAGCGAGTAATTCCACAAGACCTAAGTCGTTTACATTGAATGGTCGCAGGGCGCGACCGGTGTCTAACCGTTTCACCTTTAGAGGCCTTGTAGGCTCATCAGTCCGAACGGCTCGTTCCTGCTCTCGTAGAGTTACTGGGGCGGTGTGTTGTCCATACTCAGGCGAGAAAGTACCAGGGGGTTTGTCGAGCGCGTAAGGTAGCTTAGCGGGGTCCTGGGTTGCGAGTTCCTAGCGGGCCATTCGGTATCTGGAGTTCTATCAGGGTCGCAAAGGGGAAATTTGTTTTGTTGCAGGGCTCCGGATGAGCCTTGAGCCTGAATGGTCAGCTGTTCGACTGCAGCGCGGTGTATGTCCGCTTGCGCTTGCGTGTATTCTAAGTTAGGCTCTCCAATCTCTACACTAGCGACGTCGGATGCACCATCAATCTCCTGGCGCAACCGGTCGACTGCCTTTGGATCAGCAGCCTGTAATTCCCTGGCGAAATAGTTGTCAGCGAGGATAGTTTCTCCGGGTTCCTGTAGTGCAGCCTCGATGTATGCGGGAGGGACTGCCTTAAGTAAATCAGCCATGTCGGGGAAACTGCTTAGCGGGCGATAGCATGGTTTGGTGCGATTTATGTGAACGATGTGATCGGAAGCATTAGGTTGTCCGGAGAGTTTAACACAAATGCAAGGTAGCATTATTTTAGTGATCTGATATGGTCCGCACCATCTACGTTCTAATTTGCGTGATAGCCCTGGTGTTGTGTAGTATCGATAGACCCATACATGGTCATTAACTCGGTAGTCGGGAACCTTGATCTTACGATTGTAATAGCGTTTTCTGTATTCCCGAGCAGATTGCATGGACCGATAGGCTCGATCCCTAATGGTGGCTAACCAGCGTTGCACGTTAGCACGATATGCTTCTGCTCCGGGATAGCGTCCCCAATCGGTTTGTGTTTCGATTCCACCCGGTACTCGAGGTTGGAATCCGTGCATAAGCATGAATGGCGGATAGTGCGTGAAAGCGTGTACGGCTGAATTGTAGGACATGATGCAATACGGCAAGACTTCATCCCATGTAGTGTGGTCCTTTTCGGGCAGTGCTACTCTTAGGAGAAATACGGGTAAAGCGTTCGATTTCTCCGTTCGCCTTCGGATTGTAGCTTAAGGTTTCGCGTTTAAATG
Organism: Trileptium ribeirensis; assembly: GCA_030248225.1. Classification (NCBI taxonomy): domain Eukaryota; kingdom Metazoa; phylum Nematoda; class Enoplea; order Enoplida; family Thoracostomopsidae; genus Trileptium; species Trileptium ribeirensis. The sequence goes on along the minus strand of JASANE010004075.1, from coordinate 8,328 downwards.
TATGTAGTCTAGCACACAAGGCTTCCATTACCTCGGAGACGAAACATACTCCTCGGTCTGAGACTAGTTCCTCGGGTGCGCCGTAACGGCACACCACGTCTTCGACGAAGACCTTGGCTACACTCTTAGCGGTTTGGTCCGGTAAAGCAGCTGCAATCACTGGTTTCGTGAATTGATCGATAAAGGCAACTACATACCGATTTCCGTGTCGGGAGAGCACCCGAGTGTCCAGTATGTCGACAAACATGCGATGCATTGGTGCACTAGCCAACGGGTTCTCTCCGAGCCCGGCTCGAACATTTTGGGGTAGGTTGCGTGATCGTTGGCAGAGTACGCACCGTTTAACATATTCGTATACGTCCTTTCCCATAGTCTCCCAATAATAGAATTGCTTGAGTTTGCTCAGCAGACGATCTCTACCTGGATGTCCGCCAAATAGTGTGTCGTGTTCATGCTTAAGTATTTGCCGTATGAGTAGTCTGGGTACGCATAATTTAGGTCTATGGTCGTTTGGCATGATGGGGTGTAAGTATAAAATGGCAGTGTCAGGACAGAGTCTGTAATGGTGGGCTTCTAGTTTGAGGGCAGTCGCTGCCTTTTCGTCAGCTGGCAACTGTCGCGTGTGCAGATACCACCATATATGGCCGAATTGCTTGTCTCTACGTTGAATGTATGGTATGTAATTAAGGAGATTCCTCCCCTCGTATTGCTGAAAATGTGGTAAGTATATGTGTTCTCCGGTGTCATAGACCTGTTCGGGGCGTTGTAGTTGTATTCGTGGTCCGCATGCGTAAGCAACCCTAATTAAAGTGTCGAATTCCTCTACTTCGGGTAAACCTCCATATCTCTGTCTAGCAGTTGTCGGTAGCGTCCGTGGTCTAGCATGTTCAGGTGTACCAGCCGTGGCACGGGTTGAACTCTCACTCGCTGCAATAGGAGCGGGCGGTGTCGGAGCGGTCGGGGGTTCCTGAGGCTGCGGGGGTCTGGCGGGTGGTTCGGGTGCTGGAGAGGGTCCGTGGCTCGGTCCACCAGTAGATTCCGGAGGTTCTGGGGCAGTCGTCCGTCTCCCGGGTACCTCAACTCCTTCAGGCCATGGGTCGTCTATGTCTCCGCAGAAGATGAAACGTGTTGGATCCGGTAGAGGATCATAACCAGGTCCTCCAAACATACGATAGAAGCGTTCCCGAACATACTCAGGCGGTAGGGTGACAGGAGCGTCCGGTGGAAGTCCCATGAGTTGTCGAGTAAGTCGTTTCAAAACTTCCTCAGTGGGAAATCGACGGGGCGGTTTAGCTGGCGCTTTGCCTTTACCACGATCCTGTCCTTTAACTGCTACAGCAACCATTCGAGGATGGTCCTGTTCGTCGTATTCCGCTTCGTCCGAAGAGTAAGAAAATTCCACGTCATGTCGGGGGTCGCGTGAAAGTCCGTCTGCATTGGCATTAGCCTTACCTGGTCTATATTCAATGTTGAAGCCACCGAATTCCATCAGTAATTCGTTACGCCATTGAGCTAGTCGCGAGTTTCGCGGCGGTCTCTCGAATAGTGCTTAAGTGGCTTATGGTCAGTCTCAACATGAAATTCGTCTCCAAGTAGGTAGTGTCGGAAGTGTAAGGCAGCCCATCGTATGGCTAGAGCCTCGGTCTCGATGGCAGGATATCGGCGTTGATAGTCCACAAGTGATTTGCTCGCGTAGGCGGGCAATGTCCCTTTATCAGTCTTTTGGGAAAGCACAGCCCCTAGGGCATATCCCGAAGCGTCCGTTTGGAGTATGAAAGGTTTGGAAAAGTCCGGATATATGAGTAATGGTTCTTGTACCAATGCCTTACATAGTTTTCCAAATGCTCCCTCGCATTGCGGCGTCCACTTAAATTCGCTGTCCTTTCGCCGAAGGGCGTTGAGTGGTTCGCAAATTTCAGCGTAATGTGGTATAAATTTGTGATAGTATCCTACAAGTCCTAGAAAACTTTGTAACTGTTTGAGAGTTTCCGGTCGTTTGTAATTGTCTATTGCGGCGGTTTTCTCGGGGTCGGGTTTAACTCCCTCTGAACTGATAATATGTCCAAGGTATTTTAATTGTTTCTGCCCGAATTGGCATTTTGAAGGTTTTAATTTAAGATTCGCTTTACGGAACCTATCAAATACAGTTATTAGGTCAGCCAGATGTTGTTCAAATGTGGGTGATAAGACCAGTATGTCGTCTATGCAGATGAGACATCGTTCCCATTCTAAGCCCTTTAGTATGATTGACATGCACCTTTGAAAGGCGCCGGGTGAAGAGTTCAGTCCGAATGGCAGAACGTTGTATTCATACTGTCCGTGGACAGTGACGAAGGAGGTTTTCTCCTTAGTCTCGGGGTCCAGTTCTAATTGCCAGAAACCTTTGTTAAGATCTAAGCTGGACATGAATTTGGTATTTCTGAGACATCCCAGTATGTCATCTATACGGGGTAGTGGGTATAGATCACGTTCCGCAACTACGTTGAGCTTACGGAAGTCGACACACAAACGTAAGGTGCCGTCACTTTTGGTGACGTATACTATGGGAGAACCCCAAGGTGAATCTGATGGCGTTATCAGACCGGCTTCTACCATGTTGTTTAATTCCTCACGCAAGGGTTCTCGCAATGAGTGTGCTAGGCGGTAGGGTACCTGTTTAATGGGTCTTGCGTCTCCCGTAACTATCCGGTGTTGGTGTACACCACACCTTCCTAGATTGAACGGGTGTACACTAAATATGTCCGCGTTTTCAGAAATAGTCGTTTTCAATTGTTTAAGCTCGAACGGGTTAAGGGTTGTTTGGCCGAAATCGATTTTGCTCAAGACTTGTATGGAGCGCTCGGTGTCAAATGTCTTTTTCTGTTCACTAATGATTTGCACAACATTGTCTCGTGTAACCCCAATATTGTTGCATTGCTTAGTACGTTTCGGAGGGTCGAGCTGTAGCAGGCGCTTGTTACTGTCATATAAGAACTCGACCTCATTATCGTCAAGCATCTCAATATGTCCGATTGTTTGTCCAGCGTGTATGGCGACGAGAAAGTTCCCAAAGTTCATTAGTGCTATTGGAATCATGCATTGGCCAGTGAGTACCAGAGAGTGGGAGATGGCAACGTCCCTAATAAAGGGTCAGGCACAAGTAAGGCTTGACCTGTCGGTGGTTGAGTGATTTCCGGGATGGCGTTGATAAATAACTCTGTGTTCGGTGGTACTTGAGTGTATTTCCTGGTTACGACGTTGATAACTGGTGGCCTATAATCCCCTTGGTCGGCGAAAGGTGCCGAGCAATTCTCGGTCCCGTTAGATAGATCCAGGCAGCGGTCGTTGAAGTTTATGGCGACATATGGTAATAGGGCCAAAAATCGGTACCTAAGATACATTCGTACGGGGTGTATGTTGTTACCTGAAAGTCGCATGGTGTACTTAGCGATCCTATTGTGATCGGTGCTTTTACTACTCCGCTGATTGTCAACTCTTGTTACGTAGCCGATACTATACGGGTAGTGTTCGTGTCGCGAGGAACCAGTCCTAAACGGGCAGCTAGGGCTTGGGATATAATTGAGACGTCGGCTCCAGTGTCTACAAGTGTCATAACTGGGGTACCAAGTATGGTTGCATTGATAAGTAGCGGAGTGTTGCCTGCATTCATCGTGTTTAATTGTCTAGTGAACACACCTTGACGAGGTCCACGACGTAAGTCGCGAGTGGGAGCGACAAATAGTTCATCGTCCTCGATGAAAACAAGTTCCTCCTCGGATGAGTTATGTGATGCTAGTAGTCTATTCGAGCGACGTGGGGCACGGCTGGACGCGACGGACACGCGCGGCGTTCCCGAAGGCCCAACCGTGACCTCAGTCGGTGAAGTTCTGTCTGTATGAGGAAAGTCGTCTTCCGCGGGTGGAGCACTCGGTAATCGGGGTTTCGCTCTAGTCCATCGAATCACTTTCCTAGGCTTACTATCGGTCCTAATTAATCGTCCACGACATGGGAACCATCGGGGTATATAGTATCCGTACTTAGGTGGGACCTTGCATTTAGTTATAAAATACATCAAACTAATCAGTCCTACAGCGACGGTAATGATGAAGTAGGGCAAGAATCGGGTGTATTCCACAGCGGGGAGATTAACCACGCTACGTACTTGACCCTTAGCTATCTGTGCTACCCGAAAGTTGATAGCCTTGGCGTTGTCGAGCGAGTCCCAAGTCAGGGGTGTCAGTTTGGTACCGGATAGCCGGTCAATAGTGATATTTGGTCCGAATTTTATTGTAATCTTCTCGGGCTTCAGCATGCTAGTAAGCACAATTGACCCTATGACTAACTGAGTGTAGTTTCCGTGCGGAAACCACAAAACTCCATTAGGCGGTACTTTTATTGTCTTACCCATCGTCACATGAGCTAGTTGTCTCCGATTTGCCAGTATGACCTCCGGTTCACTAGTCCGAATTAGTACTCCCTGTATAGTCGTGTGTACAGACGTGTCATTGGCAAGTGGACCTATCAATGAGCGGTTGCTGCATGTGTGTTTAATGGTTTCAGGCACATGTTCGCCTGCAATAATCCATTCCAAGCAGTTGGTGCTATGACCAGTGATCGGCGCGTGTGGTTCGCAAAAAGCGATTCCTGGTCTTTGCTTGCATGCTCCCAGATTTAGTGATTCGAAACGAATGTGCCCCAAACGGGCAGCGTATTGAGGTAGCGGCAGTCTCAACTGCGTTAGCGTGGCAGGTGCGTTCCAGCCAGTGTTATAGATCCGAAAATACGGTCGTACGTCATTGCGTATCGGCAATGGTAATTGCAAAATGAACCCCAAGCGAAAAGCTGTCAGGTCCACGCTTACGGGCATGACGCGACCGAACTGATAGGCGAGGCTAGGCTCGCTCATAAGGATAGTCTTGGAAATGCGTGGATCCATGGAAAATAACCGTCGTAGCATGACGACATCGATAACGGCGGGAGATAGTTCGCCGTTCAGCATGGATTCCATTATAGCTTGTACCGACGAGCGCATATTGGCTCGAAGGATGTGGTCTATCAGCTGGTGGTGCACGTGAGCGATCTCTTTCTGATCGGCACACTTAACCTATTCTATCATAGAGACTTCCTCCTGCATGCTATGGTGCAGAAACGCGTAGATGTCCTCGTTTGCTCGGGTCAGTTGCCTAATGGCTTTAGTGTTTCGAAAGGAGACATCGTTAGTCTCGCGCATGAATTTCTCGAGGACATGTTCCTGTTGGCGAACATTGTTAATGTGTACTCCATTGGAAAAAGCTATTCCAAGGCCCAAGAAACCTGAGACGGCGCCTGCAGCGACAGCAATTAAGCTGGCAAAGCGCTTTTCCCTACTGTTTGTAAGGTCACATAATTGTTCATTGGCGACGCAGAAAGAATGCACCAATAGCGAATAGTAATTGGTGTCCAGTACACCATCATAGGCGTCATCAAGTTCTTGTTCCTAGGCTCTTAAGGTCTTATGTAGCTGTGGATATTCGGTGCAGTTGACATTTCGGCAACAATCAGCGCGACATGATCCGTTTGCTTCATAGGGTGGACAGAATTTACTCACATACGGATCGGACTTGCGTTCCCAGTCTCGGAGTGATAACTGCAATACCACTGGCAAATGCGTTGTTTGGTCAGAGGTGACCACCAAGCCCTGTGGCTCGATGACCACTCCGACCTGTCGATTGACAAAAGCACCTAATCGCGAAATTGAATCGCTGAATGGCGAAAGCGTTGCGCGCGTAGAGCTAAGCGCTGAGAGCCAAAGTAATAATAGAATTGTACAGACCCTCCACATACCTGAAGGGTGTCCGAGGCCATTACTAAGGCACGGTGAAGGGGGTCGTATCCCATTTCGATTGGATTCCCTCATGGTCTCGATATTCACAACTTTTCCCGTAGTTTCACTTTTACTGTCGCCTTCGCTCATTTCCGAGTCGCCCGACTCAGTCATGCTTTCTTGCTGAGCGGAGTCGCTATTGGAGTTACCCTCCGATTCCTCGTCAGATGAGTCGAGGTAAGCGGCTAGAGCTGTGTTTAATTGTTCGTCCAAATTCGGGACGGAGCCGTTGGTGTCATCGTCCGGAAACAAGCATAGTACCAAGATTAGGCGATCCCTGCCCAATTTTAGTCCCGCCGACGTGTTTCCCTCTGTTTCAAGCAGTCCTGCAATGTCGGGGCGCCGCAAAAGTCTCAAGCGTGCGCTAAGCAGTACTAGTCGAGCAAGTCGATGGGTTTCGTCGTCAAATTTCATGTTACTCATTGCATGGTCAACAAAGAAGTTGATCGGAACACCACGGGTGTCTTGGTTCCGATAGATGAATTCGATCAAATAGGGCGCCTCGCACACGAAAACTCTTCTGCATTTTGGCCGATTGAATTCCAACATAGTAAGGCCAATGAGGTGCAACGTATCCATCCGGGAGGATGGACGCGCAGGCAGTACTTAGCGTACCATCATAAGTCCATTTTCCTCGTTGACCGAAAAAGTAGCAGCCTAAACCTACATCCCGTGAATCGCTTGTATGACATTCTTGGCACTGGCGACACACCGGATCCTTACTCAACTCTACCTCGAATTCCCTCTCAATAACCTGCTGGAGCGTGTGGCCATTCACGCATTGGCCCACCAGGTCTATGAAAGCTTCCAACGAAGCAAGAGTTACAGGACCAAGGTACATTCCCGTCATGCAGTGCCCAATTGGAGAAGCCATACCTAATATACTGCTTAGCATGGCGGCGTCTCGCTGTAAAGTGGGGCGTGTGCTAACCTCGAAGCGGACCTCAAACAGTCGGCTCAAATTGTTTAGCTGTTCCATTACGAGTATTACTCTCCGATAAAAGAGGGCTTGCGGTTGCAATGCCAAAGGTTGTCCGAAGTTGACATTAATTTCACGGGCCCGAAAGTTAATTGATACAAGTCCCTCAACCGATCCATTGTGCGCATCCTCGGTCAATTCAATGCATGGGAATCGATAAGCTGCATTCTCGGTATGATTTGCGGTCATAGTGAACAATGTGTCAGTCCCGAGGATTCGGTTACGTTCCTCGTCCGTCATCGCTCTAACTCGTCCAAGCTCTATCGGCATATTGTTGGGAAGACAAAGTCCAGACATGTCCAATAGTTGTTCGTCAAGTCGGTGTACCCGTCCATCGTTGGCTTCTCGTATAAAGTTAAGCAAGTTCTCATGTCCCATGCACGTGTCCGAGTCCTCACTAGTCACGCTCACGGATTCCTCCGAATTACCCGGGGACATACATGGTCTCCCTTCGACGGATTCCTCAGTGGTTGCACTTACTTCGTTTGGGTTCCCGAATTACCCGAGGGTATACTAGGCGAATCTTCGACGGGTCCCAGTATATCGCTAGAAATGTCGGCTAACGTATCGGTGGAGCTACCTAAATTACCCAGGCGCATACAAGGCGTCCCTTCGATAGGGTCTCCACGAACGTTCTCGACCTGTGGATCCGAACTCATCTCATTCGCACTTCCCGTAGCGATACTGCCACTATCGCTGCCTTCGCTGAGATCGCTTCCTCCGACAGCACCATCTCCTTCCTCAGAACGGATAGACAATTGGCTGGCTCGCAGGCTTAAATCAATGCCATCAGCTGACGGTGCACGCGGTAGTTCGTTTTTAGGTCCACGACGTACTCCCCACACCCCTTCACTATGCCACTCTCGTGCGTCAGGGCTGGGTTCGCGTCGGTACCAGTCGGCATTCGGATCCACCCAGTTAGCCCAAAATTCCTCATCATCCAGCATACGCTCCTCATCCATCTCACTATCATTGCACTCATCGTAGCTATTATCGGGTTCGTCTGGTGCTGCAGTCACACGGAACCCAAGCTCGTTCTCTGACTCATTTTCACCGTTATCGCGCTCCCGTAGGGTACCCTGACTTAAATTACACACTTCCGCTTCGCTAACATGGTTCGCATCGCTCGCTACGGATCCGTTTCGCTCCATTAGGAGTTCATCCGACTCCTTTAATTCAACAACTCCAACAAGTTCAACACACTCAGCGCTATCCTTCACGCTGATTTCAACACAAGATTCATTGAAAAAACTTAGCTCATTGCAAGTAACGTCGCTGCGCGCTTCAACGACGGTGGGCGCGACGGAAGCCTCAGAATGCGATGGGCAGTCTTTATTCGCCACCCTGCCATCTACATCCCCGTACCTGGGCAGACCCCGGGCAATACTTTCAGCCCCAACGATCATACCCGCTTCATTGGCGCGAACGACCGCGAACCATGTTAGCGAAGCGAAAAGTGTAATTTAAGTCAGGGTACCCTACGGGAGCGCGATAACGGTGAAAATGA
>JASANE010004074.1:0-19542 GCA_030248225.1 Trileptium ribeirensis | reverse complement strand
GTCACCTATAGCAACGCATCAGCCTTGCCCTAGTAACTATTGTTAACTGCTTACAAGGTGTGAGGCAAACATACAGTCTTATTTGTTTTTCACTCGAGTTAATATTGCAAGAGGCTTAATGCTGGGCATTGTAAAACTACTCATTTCATTTCAGGCGACTTGTATATAGATATAACTTGTTCCTATATACCATACTAGTATTACAAACAACACAGGTACTATTTAATTTCGCTTAATACTAAAACTGTATTAACATATTCAAAAAAGTGTATTATTATACAACCTAATAGTTTTAAACCTGAAGCTTATGACCAATGCCTCCTAGTTCATACCTGTCTTAGGCCAAAATTTGCTAAGCCAGAGCTTGCCTTCAGAGACGCAGTGCATTTCTCTCCCTTACCCTGACAAACTATAAAGAAGATTTCTTATTTTCAAAATTTATATGAAATTGCAAGTAACAAATACTATTGTATTATTTTAAATATTTTACTAATGATATTTTCTCAATACCATTTTGGTTATTGAAAATACCAATTTATTTGTTAACATTATTCTCACTGTCACCCCCCAAATTCATGTTCTCACGCCACCTTGGGGCGCACGTGGTTAAGTTTCTATACAGTACCACAATATAGTTTTTAAAAGGCCTAATTATTCTAAACTGCAGTATATATCAGAAAAGTTTTTGTATAAAATTTTAAAGCAATGATCAATTCAAATACTACAGACTTGTCATTTTGAGCTCGCTGTAGTTTAAAGATAACTTTTCATTCCTTAAAGCATATACTGATAAATTTTACATTTTTTTAAGGGAATTTAATATAATGCTTTAAGTTTTTGATTTGACGTCACAAAAATTCCAAATGTGGACACCTCGAGGAATGCGTCAGACTAAAGTTCATTTTCTAAATTTAACTGAACGAATTTAGGCTTTTCCAATATCAAAATTCATGGGGAGGACATTGCCAGGGTATGATCTTTAAAGATCATACCCTGGCAATGTCCACAAGACGAGCCCTGGGTAATGAATCTTGATATTGGAAAAGCCTAAAGATTGGTTCAGTTAAATTTAAAATGAACTTTGAGTAATTTTGGTCAGCGTTGGCAAGCTCGAGTAATTGTGCCATCCACGCTTGAGTATACCGTGGCAAGTTCGCATAACGAGCCGTGGCATTAAGTTAAGAGAAAAATAGATTTTATAAACAGCCAATTTTGATGGAAAGTTAAAGCGTTGTGTAAGATCTGAATTCCTAAAAATGTAAAGTTATCCATATATGGTTTTAAGGAATGAAAAGTTATCTTTAAACTACAGCGAACTCGAGTGGCGAGTCTGTAGTACTTTGATAATTGGTTGTAAGATTTTATACAAAACTTTTCTGATATCTGCTGTGCCCGCGTAGGATCGTGTAGGATTTAATCTAAAGTTCTTTAGAAACTTTTGTTGTGGTCTCTATCAAAACTTAATACTGTCACGGTGCGCCCGAGTAGGCCCGTGAACAGCTGAATTTAGATTGACATCGAGTAATGTTAACGAATAAAATTGGTATTTTCAATAACCAAAATAGTTATTGAGGAATCTCATTAGTAAAAGATGTTCGAGTAACAATCAATAGTATTTGTTACTTGCAATTTCCATATAAATTTTGAAAGAGAAATAACTAAGAAATCTTACATTTACTTTTAGCTTTTATTTTATAGTTTGTCAGTATTAAGGGAGGAGTGAGCTGCATTAGCTCTGAAGGCATCCAAGCTCTGGCTTAACTCAGCAATGCGGCCCGAGTTAAGACAGGGTATGGAGCTAGAGAAGGCATTGGTAACCATCAGGTTTAAAACTTGTAGGTTGTATAATAATACACTTTGGAATGTCTTGATACCGTTTAAGTATTAACCAAAGAGTAAAATGTATTACCTGTGTTGTTTGTAATACTAGTATGGTATGCAGACAAATTGCACCAGGGCGCTAAACCTATATCTATATACAAGTGGCCTGAAATGAAATGATGAGTAGCGCAATACCGGTATAACCAAATAACGTAAGCCTCTTGCAATATTAACTCGAGTGAAACAAGGATGAGCTTTATGTTTGCCTAGCACCTTGTGAGCAGTTAACAATAAGTTCCTAGGGGACAAGCTAATGCTAGCGCCAGAGAGAATATTTACGTTGCTATAGGTGACCAGCACCTTTATTTGAAAGAACACAAGCACTAAGTAATTGGAGATCGGCTCAGACTTGATTAAAAATAACACCAATTCGTTGGAAAATTTTAATACCGTTGTTAGCTTGAAATTTGTGAACAAGAAATAAACAATATAACAATATTAGTACCCAATGCGATATGTGTAAAACTTAACAGCCCCGGCATTATGCACCTGGGGTGAGTAGATAACAAATAATAACACTAATAAGGCATAAAGGTGATTTCCTTTGTCCAGCAAAATAGAACGTATACACCGTGATAACAATTTTTGTATTGATTTTTGGACATTTTGATACGGGCATGGGTTCGCGATAACCGTGTATTATGGGATACACATACCCAAGTCGTAACTTTACCCGAATAAGCTGTAGGTTTCGGGGATCTGAAAACAAACTAAGAATTTTATGGGTTAGTGTTAATGGGACAAGTGACACAGGATGCCCCTAAATAGAACGTGGGTGTTGGACCATAACCACCAAGCCCCCTAAGGGGAAACCTAAGCCGAAACTTCCCCGGCCTGCATGCTGGGTAACCCCTAGGCGAGGCTTGCGCGAAGACATAATTCCGGTAATTATGTCCCACCCTAGAGCATACTTGCAACATTGCAGCCTTCGACGATAGAGCAGCCCATGGAAGACGGCCTGGTACCAACGGGTGGTAAAAACTGTGCCGGAAAGGGAGAAAGACCAATCCCACCCAGAGGTTTCCGTTTAGGGAATGGGCTGCCCTCTTTCCGGTCTGCCTTACCCTGTACTAGGTCTTACTATGCCTAGTCATCCCACATCCACGGCAGGACCAAGGAAAGTGGATAACCTCCTGTTACGCCACTCTATACTTGAACCTATAAGTAAAGATACGGGTGTATGAACGGATGAATGGGCACATAGGTAGGGAGATATGTCACTATGTGCATCAGAGCATGCCTAAATATCGGAAGTAGTTCAGATGCATCACAGCAGAGGGAACCTTGGAATACTTCCCTTATCCGAAATTACACGACTTTTATAAAGAAAACAAAAAAACCCGAAGTATTAATTAAATCGCTGATAATAATAGCATCATGAATATTAAGACATATATATAGTAACCAGAGTAAGATAGTAAATTAACAATTAAGTAGTAATAGAGTACAGTTACATAAGTTTAGTAGCATTTATTATCAGCAAAACAATTCCGAACACGAAAACGGTAATCGTGGAAACATAAGTAAACTACATATGAAAAGAAAAAATAGGAGTACGTAATTAATATAAAGAAAAACGTCGTCGAATGTGTATATTCTCACACCTATGACTGTTGGCGCATGCGCAGATCGTGCCAAAAAGCCAACATTCTACACCACAGAAAAGGATAGCTAAATAAAATTTATTTAGTAACCATTATTAAATTATTTATTTAATATATAATTTTGGACAAATTTGGGGAATTTTAGGGTTGAAAATCGGGGTATTATTGGGTATCCCATAGGAGTTAGGTAGGTTTAAGGGTAGGAATAAATGGTGGGAACCCCCTGAGATAGTTGACGGAAGCCTTATCATCGTATGGGATTAGAAAAATCAAATATTGGCGTATATAATTTTGGAAGAAAAATGATGAAAGTTGAGGGACACCAAAGGTTAAGAAAAATATGGTTGTGGAACGATTAGGGTGTTCTTAACTTAGGGAAAAGGTAAAATATGGTCCAACAGTAAGATAAAAGTTGTCCCAACTAATGAAACCCGAATATATTTACAAATTTGAAAATAAAGTGAAAAAGTTGAATTTTGGATAAAATGGAGTATTGTGTCAGGGTATAGAAGTAATGTATCACCAAATAGATGTATGTAAGGGGTTCACCCAGGTGAGGATGGGTGTTACCCTACCGAGGACGATATATGATACACCCGACCGGGAGAAATTAATTATAAATCAGAGAGAAATGTGTTATTTGAACCAAAAGTAAGGGAATTAATAAATTTGTGAATTTCGACCCGTATTTAAGAAATAATAGTCCCCAAAATAGGAATAAAATGGGGTGGTTACCCAAGGTGCGGCCGCGTGCCATTCCGCTCGGGAAGCATAACCACCACCCCCTTTAGGAAAGTTTGAAAAATGTGATAAATCTTGGTGCTTGGTTTGAAATATTGAATATTAGCATATTTTAGTTTTAAATTGGTGTTTTGAAATATAAGAACCATATAGCCCGAATAAGGAAGATTATGAATCCCTAGGCCCAAAATAGTAGAAAATGTCCTGACAAGAGAGATTATACAAGTTGCCCCTTTGGGAGAGTCAATATCTCCCCACGGAAGCGAAATTAATTCATGTTAGTTTTAAGGTTGAAATTGAAATAGGCGAAGGGTGGTGTCCTGGGGAGAAGAAATACAAGGTTGGACCTGCCCAAAAGTTGACATATATTTGGTCTTCAGCAGTTTTGTACATGGCATCAAGGTTAGTCTATATAGTGTTTTTTCGGAATGCTGAATATACTGATTAGGTTATCTAGAGTCCAAAGTTCCTATTTGATGCCTTTTAATGCGGCTTCAAAGGGGTTAGGGTCAATGAACCCGATTTCCAGTATATAATCTGTCTTCACGATTGTTACGTATTGAGAACAGGTCATCAAGACTTGTGTATATATAAATTTCCGGTAGGCTAAATACGATGGCATTGTTATATAGATACTAGTAAAATACTTGATGCGTTGTCAGTTGGTTTCGATGGGTTTAGGTTCGGCGAGGTTTTCGGATTTTCAATGGATTCAGGGTGCAAAAAGTCTTAGAGTGGTATATATATACAGAAAACATAGCCTGTTACATGAGATTAAACTAAATGATAACATAAAAATGAAACCACGCTTGATCCGTTTCACCATCGTTTGCGAGTTACTATTTCTACCATTCATTTTGCTAGAATCGAATATATCGAAATAAATATAGGCAAAATCAGGTCTAGTTAATTTAATTCGAAATTTCTAGAATCTATTCTAGAAGAATTTATTCGACATTTAAAACCGTGCAATGACCTTAAATATATTTCAGCAGAATTTATTCTACAAAAATAATAAATTCTACTCAATATTATTTAAGTTTCTTGTAGACCTAATTCTGTCCAAAATTGATTCAAAAACAGAATTGATGCTAGCATATATATATTTTTACAATCCCGCTGCACACATTTTTCAGTAATTGCCGCATAAAAAGCCCGCGCGATCATTTAATTTCTTAACATTACAATACTGACAACCTGCTAGCGTCTGTAGTTGAAAGAGCAACGCGCATTATTTTTGTGAGGAAACAAAAGATTGACATGGCAGTGAATAAAAAGGTAGGGTGACTGTGAAAAAAAGAGGTAGCGTGCTCACAAACAAGAGTCTGGAAGCAGCTATAAACAACTTATGAACTCACTCTGGGTATATCTCGCATTGTGAACTAATGTAATGACTGAGTTTTCGGAATAATGTCTGTTTGCAAGTGCGTTGCTATTCTTTTACTTTGCGACGTTCTTTATGGAACCGAATAACAGCTTACAGATAGCTCAGTGGTTTGCGTATGTCGCTTTTACAAGCACAAACCGGGTTCAGTCACGGTGCTTGCTTGAGTTTATGATTCATTGCAAGATACACGAATTAATTCGGACGCTAAATATATAAACTAGCAACACGTGTCTATATTTTTTGTACAAACGTTTGGAAGTCACAAGATATAAATGAGCAGCGCGTGTTCGTTTTTGTGCACATAATCGGATAACTGGAAGCGGCTATAAAACGGTGCATACAGCAGCAAAATAGACAAACAATATAATATCTAATGTTCATCGCAAATATAATATCAATTTTAGGTGCAGATGGTATAAGAAAATGACGTGAGTTGGTGAAATATGTAAAACGAGTGAGTTCGGCTGTCGGAAAGTAATTTCGGGCACAAGTACAGAGATTCGTTTGAAATTTCCAAAAAAAAGTTACCACAGAAACTTAGCAAGCATTACTAACTGTTTGTAGCTGTCCCAATACTTCAGGTGAGCATTTCGTTAAATCACTAGAAATTTGTTGCCGTACACAACTATAAACTATCCTGCATTAGTTGTTTGTATTCAATCGTTGTGAAAATCGCAAGGTCAGATTGAGGCTCGAACCAGAGACCAATTTGCTACCATACAACCATCAAGTGATTCGTTCATTGCACAACGGCAAAATTTCTAATTGCTTTTTTCCTAATTTTACATAATGTTTTATGTATGGCGTAACAAAATTTATTTTGCATTACGTTTATTACATTACATGGTTTACCTTAGCAGGCTTGTTACCTAATTTAAACTTACATATCAAGCGCCAAATGGCGTAGTATTTTTTCCGGGTCTCGCACCACAGGTCTGTAAACACGATGCGACGACTATGTCCCAGACTACAAACTGGACCGCAAAATTAATATCTATTATAAAGGCGGGAATTACCCAGTAGAGTGATTAAAGGGATGGTGATGTTATTAACATATTCATTACTTGGGGAATACATGATGTGCCGTCTGAGAAATGTTGAAAACAAGTCACAGCCTAACGGCTGTCACAATAACATTCAAATGTTTTTACTTGTCGACAAAGTACACTGGATGTCGTTTATTTTGCCATGAAAAAAACGATGGTTCTTGTTGAAACTGGATATTTGTAATCATTGTCCAATTGATTTGTGACGTATGCGCATTTGAAGGTTGTATGCGGCATTTGCTGAGCGTTGTTAAAGTAGCAGGTTGTGTTTCTAACATTCTAATGTGAGAAAACGAGGGCTGATCGTGAGGTAACGTATGATGACGAAAGAGGCGGGTGTCGCATGTCCACCGGAAAACGCCCGCACGTGACGCAAGTACCGGCACGTCGCCGCCTACATCAATAATAGACCAACGACGAATCTCTGCGGCTGAACTGCTATCACTGATCGAAGGTCTACTACTAATTTCTGATCGATTGCGCTTGAGATTCCATTCCACAGTTGCTGGTTGAACGATTAAAATTTTGTTCCATATTGGGCGGTTCGATACACGTAGCTCCAACCAAAACTCGGAAGCCGTCACGTAGACTGCATTGCACTTGAACGTAATTTGACTGCCAGCCGCGGAAACTATATCTGATTTCGATATTGTGCAAACGAGGATTAAGTGCAGATTTGAAACGCCGAACGGTCTAAGCTCAAACACCTATAACTAATGCTAGCCGAAGCTGATTGTAATCATGTAAAGCATTAAGCGCCTCATAAATGTAGCCCTGTATTCCCCTTTTTGCGGCTGTGAAAAATGGACTTCGCATAAGATAACCCCAGTCGCAGAGTAGTAATATTGGCTTAAATTCAACACAACCTATAAGAAACTATTTGATAAACATCTGTCGCGTAAAAAGGGCACCTAGGTGCAATACAAGCACAATCAATATGTCTGATACAATACGGCGTTATGGGTTATCATTCTTTTCTATAAAGCTGTGGATTTAATACAAAAAACTGGTATATATTTTCTACAATTTAGTGCACCAAAAGACGTAACGATATTTAGGAACCAAATGATATTCTAATCTGAAAAGCATGAAACTATATAAATGAAGTCTACTACTAAGAGTTTGTCAAGATATGTAGCGCCGTTGAATGAATTTGTTTAGAGGCTTTTGTTTGTAATAGGTCGTTTCACTTTTTTTCTGCATGAACATTATTTTCCGATTTGCTATAATGTTGTTATGAATTGTTAGTTTGCTTTGCTAAGAATGGGTAAAAATTATGTACGTATATATCCGTAAATTATATACATTTTATACAAAATGTTCGAAATGTAACTGTACAACTCACTACACAAATTCAGTTCCGTCAACGATATTACCAGTAATACAACGTAAGTACACTTGATATCAGCCAATGTGCATCTAAAA
The DNA here is from genome assembly GCA_030248225.1 of Trileptium ribeirensis. NCBI lineage: Eukaryota > Metazoa > Nematoda > Enoplea > Enoplida > Thoracostomopsidae > Trileptium > Trileptium ribeirensis. The sequence goes on along the minus strand of JASANE010004074.1, from coordinate 11,458 downwards.
ATTTGAATTTTGTCATATATAAATAACTGTTCAGTTGAAAACTCTAGGTCACAATAAAAAGTGTTAGCGCGAATATAACTGCATATAGAGCATTCTAATGAACTTGGAATAATATTCACAGACCGTCTGGCCAGACGCCCACGAAACTTTGCACTCAGTTAGTTCCTCAGATGATGAATACAGCTTAAAATTCCCCATTAGCATCGATTATTTTTTGTAGAAATATAATGTATATGATTAAGACATACATAGCTATATGCAGATGTAATATCTGGCCCGCCTAAGAAATGACCGTAGATCAAAATTAGCAAGCGAAGGGAGCGGAGTGTCCGCTGGGAAAGCTATGGGTAAAGCTGTAAATCTTTTTGTCTCTCGGTGCAAATTCATACCTCATATCCAGGTGGATGAGTTTCGATGAATTTTTATTCAATAGCAAAAGTGATGACGATGTTGAAGGGTTATAGCTATGACCCCATCTTTCGGGTCAAAATGGTGAAGACCCTATATATAGAGCTCTTGGTCAAACCTGGTCATGCATCAAGAACAGTTTACTGATATATAGGTTTTTCCATATACGTTGGTGAATACGTTGGTTTCAATATCTATAATCTAGCAGCAATATCTAATGCCAATTCAGACGTTTTCAACACGTGTAGGTTAAATAAGCCCGCTTTCCATAATATAGTCTTGGTTCAGTGGTTGGTCATTGCGTGCACGGCATTAATAATAGTCTATATACAGATATTTATCATGCTACATACGATGATTCGTATATCTAAAGACCAGAACGAATATATGCCTTTTCAATCGGTTTAGAGTTGACGCACTCGATTGCCGTCACGTAGTGTGTCTCATTTATCTTCACGAAAGGGCTAGGGCAAAAATTGAGAAAAATTATTTTTTGTCGGATCGGTGTCACTCAAACTCATTTTTTGGTGTATGGATTTTATCAATCTTTCTCCCATAGAAAAATTGATGCCGGTGTACCATTTTTTAAGCTCTAAGGGTTTCCATCGTATCTTAAAAGTTTCAAAAACATGTTTAAAAGGTTATAATAATTCTGTGCCAATTCTGGTCATACGGACAAGAGTGTCGCAGCTGGTATCTCGCGATACTGACATCGCATATATATCTGAAATCAACTCATCCAAGTATACTATCGAGAAACAAGCTGTCGTATAAAGATGTCAGCTGTAACTGCGGTAGTTCAGGTACCGCTTCAAGATTTCGACACATCATAGTGTCTGCGATAACTTTATAGTTCTGCTTAAATTATGAAACTTAAAGCTAATGCTATTTAAGTCATTCCTCAGAAGTATAATTCAACACCACGGCCATATTTAAAAATTATCCTAGCGCATAGGTAATCCTTGCATGTCCACCAGGTACAAATGAACCTAACGCACATTGTGAGACGTTGTGTTTACTGAATTTGACGTAGGCTGTACGTTTGCACGTGCGTTGTTATTCGCTCACGCGTGCGATCACGGTTCGATCAGTGCCGTAGGCTTGAGTAAGTACGTCACTTTGTGTATCTTTGGACGCGTGCAGTTATTCGTTCACTTTGTGAGGTTCCTTAAGAAACCGAGCAACAGCTTTCATATAGCTCTGCCGTTTCCGTACGCCGTTCTGGTGCATTGTATCGGGGTTCAATTCGCGACGCGGACTTTATTTTGTCAAACATTGTACAATACACATACTAGCTCGGGCATTAAGCGGTTAAGGAATCGAGCAACAGTTACCACACAACTTAGTGATTTGCGTACGAACCTTTCACCTGTGCAACCCTGAACGAAAGCTTTCGCGAGCCTGAGTTTGTAAATTCTGTTTGGTTAGTTTGTAAATTCGGGACGTGAACGTAACAGCTATCCAAAATGTGTGATCTTTTTTGGTTAAAATTTCATCGTGTGCACGTCTTAACGTCATATGCTATATGCACAATACAATCGGCCCTAAACAATGGAACAGCTAATTTCGGTTGCAGAATATGTTTTTGCTACTTAAATTTGAGTACAGTTGGTACAATATTGTTGTGTAACATACTTTAATATGTTTTATATTGTAACTTTAGTATGAAGACAATCACGTAGTTTCTTGAAATGTGCGTTGTAAATATTGTGTGACGGTAGGACATGTGCTTTGTAAAGCTATAAACATCCTTTTACTCACAAGATTAATAGGTGGCGGCAGTTCTAGTATCTATAAAACTAGTTTTTCTAAGTATTTTTGGAGACAACTGGACCTAAGTTTAAGACGCAGGAGATCATTTAGAATTTAGATTTAGATTTTGTTGGATGGAGTCGGTGGTCGGTCTCCCAGGAAACGTCAGCCGGCCAGAGGGGTCAGGACGGGGGTTGGCAAAAACCGAGGGCACGTTTCATTTGTCATGAGGTCGGAGTCGGTGTTTCGCGCCGAGGGTGGGGAGTAACGCTCTTAGTTCGTAGATGATTAATTCTGAAAATGTAGAGATTATTACGATTCATGTTCCAAAAAACATTTTTAATATATGTTGACAATTTTCCACCCATTTAAAATAAAAAATTAACTTACAAATTAGTAATGTTCCCATATCTTCGAACTGTTAAAGTCACGAAATTGTCAGTTCTACCATGAAATCAACCCTGGATCCATCTTGCGCTATATTTTAAATTTAAGCGTCAATGCTCGACAAGGGATTTCAATGTGAGAAAACAACTGATGGTGGCCTTAATGCGTTTTAGCATTTGATGTCAGGCATTGAAATAGATATAAAACTTACTGAAGGTATGCCGCCAGTAGTTTCGGTAAGGGTAAAAAAGAACCACTAAATTTCCTTATGTCGAATTTTCATTAGAATAAAATTTAATTTTCACTGCAGCATCTAGAAATTCCAAAGCCTTAAAAATATATTTCTTCAAAATATCTCTTGTACCAGTTGCAGAACGAACCTTCAAATTTTGCGCCGCGTTAACCAACATAAATATGCGATCTGTCTTATCGTGGTACAGTAGCTTTGCGAACACAAGCACCGTATATGGGCTAAAAATTCGAGGTCCAAAAACACTCAAGCCAACTGATATCCGGCTGCGAGTAACTTGTTTTGAATAGAGATCACAGGCATCCAACACGATAGCCATCATCCCCGTAGTTGTATCGAAGTACTGATGAAGAAAATAGAGTGTACTTTTGTGCCATGTGTGGGCCAATGTACCCGCAAAATTCTGGCTTAGCGGGCGTCGTCGCCCCATTTCATGCCGCAGTGAAAAAATTTGACGTTTGGTGGGGCCTGCTGCTGGTGCAACTGCCCAAATTCGTATCGACCGATGTAGGAATTGATAGAAAAATACGCAACTTGCCCATGGCGGATCAAGTACGATCGGCTCGTGATGCAAAATTGGATACCAAACTGTTGGCAAATCTATTCGAGGACAGGCGGTTGGAATTTTGGTAACACTTGAATAGCTGTACAGTGAATCGTAAAATTCAGTAGTCTCAACCATTGAACAATATTAATCCGTCGCCTATATACCCGATGTATTACAAATTAATCGAGTTGCGCGCTAAGACGAGTAGATAAAGCTAACAGCACGAGTTAAAATTAAGCTGAAATTATATGTTCTTTGTTCTTGAATCAGAAAATAAAGTTGGATTTTATAGTCAAATGTGATTTTTAGCCGAAAGCTTTGCAGAAACGGGTAAAGTGCTAGACAGTTAAATTGGAACAATTATGTATCGTTCCATCGAACAGGGGCGGATTCCTGGGCAGACCTGCACCTATACTGCAAAAAAGTTGAGCCAAATTAGGTTATATTAATCCGAAACTATTTTAACCCTAACCACGAGTTAAATTTTGACTCAATTTTGGCCAAGTTTTGACTCACTTTGAGTCAAACGGACCACATATTCGGTCATACCTAGAGTCAAATTGTTTCACAATTTAACTCGAGCTTAAGGTTGACCGACTCAAACCCCAAAATTTAACTAAATTTTTTGCCGTAATTTTGATTAAACTGTCTGAAATCAATGAGATTAACAATAACACGACGATCGAGAAATTCCAAGAATTCAAAGGAATGGTACGGAGTCACACCGTGATAAGTTTTGAGGCAATCATTTATGTTAACCAAGCTTACAGCATTACAAAATATTCCGAATTTTTTATATCGCGTTGCATTGTTCAACTTTAAGAGCTCCGGCCTAGTACTTTTAAATAATCATACTCTGTTATGCATATCAGGTTAAATCAGTTAAGTTCCAGCATACATCGCAGATCTCTGAATGGTGAAACCGCTGTTACAAGCATCCGCCTGGCTTTCTTTTGTTAACATAAGCCGGAGATAAACAACTTTTACAGGGTTAAACTGTGAAATTTCTGCAAGAATTGTTTGTACTGCTTGCGTTTTACAAGACAATTTGCTGAGTTATTTTCCTTTGTTTTAGAACTGGATCACTGTGAAAAAACATTAAGTATGTTTGAACCACAGCTGGACAAAAATGTGGAAAATTATAAACAAAATGGTATGGGTATTGCCTCTTCCCGGAACCACGGTCGGAACACGATTTTCGCTGGAACTGGAATCAAAGTTCCGTCTACTCACTACTTGCATTCTATTAACATGATTTATCAAAATGAATGTTTCAACCTTCTAAGTTTTTAAGAATAGGTATTCTTGTGCAAATAAATTTCATAGCAAGTTTTCTGGTTATTAGCCCAAATAGTGTTTCATCTGCTGTAAGTACATGGAAACGATTGCACCAATTTAACTCAAAAAATTATCATTGGGTATGAACTTAGATCCAGCAGTAATGATATATCTCTTGTGGCTCACCACGCGGTTAAATAACGGTGTTAAATCGATTTTTAAATTCTTCGCAATGTATTTGGTAGTGTGATCGATTCATTTCTTTAAATTCGACGGTGAGTGTATCGCCGAGTGCAGTGTTAGTAGTAACAGAAGCACTTCGACACTTTGTTAAATATTGAGGAACTCTCGTTAGAGCAACTATGTATTGAGTTACAATTTGTTCGGGTTTGCGAACACAGGATTACGTGTATGAGGATTGGGAGACTATGTGTCACTTCTTTATTTTTTAGGTTTGCAGCTACTGTAATTCCCGTTTGTGAAACATTTTCAGAACCATTTAATAACATGAACCACCATACAGCTATTTATTTATTCGCTAACTTCATTCAACACACCGCTATATGCCGATATAAACAACAATGTACCATTAACAGTACAACCTGCCGTTCAGATTAATTGTTAGCTTTATACCATTGCAAGTCTTAAAAACTTCCATATTCTACTGTTATTAGTATTATTTTCGAAGCTACCCGAAAGAGAATACAACAGTACTTAACCAAGTACAGAACACATTTTTGCTTTCTTTATAAGACGAAGTTAGTTTTTATCGACATACGAATTGACTGAACGAGTCCATCCAAATTCATGATTCAATTGACCTCATTACGCCAGCTCCTATTCCATTTCTACAACACTGAACTATTGTAATGTACTACATCCATAAATATAAAACAGTGCGATAACTCAGGCGTACCTAGAATATTGATGGACGATAATGTGTAACGTTATTGTACTATTACGTCAGTCATAGCAGTGGCACAAGACGATAAACAAGTAGTGATAATCTCTATGTATAAATCAGCGAATGCACGACAACCTATATTACAACTTAGGTGTTATCTGTCGTCCAACCAATTCATAATTCACTACTCACATAGGAGGTTTACGATATATATTAACCTACCGTTGCACAAGTTAGCGACCAGGATCGTTAGGACAATCGTACTTATTTCAATTCGTAACATGCATTTACACAATCTATATGAACAAATTAGTTCACGTACGACAATCCGTGCCACAACTTACCTATATTCTGTCCTTCCTCCGATTCATAGTTCACTAACATTCAAAAAGTTTACGACATACATTAACGTAGCCTTTTATGTGTCAGCATCCAACGTTGCTACGACGATCGTACTTATTTCAAATTGTAAACATTAAGACTAACGTGTTGATTTCTTGAGAACAGCATGACACACTTCGAAATCACCATATAAAATGATCGGGCATGACGCGATTTGTTTCGACAATACCCCTCATTATGGAGGACTGTTTACCCCATCATTTCTTGGCGGGTCATCATACAATGGACAAAATTTTTGCGAGCCTCCTCCACTTTTAAGGCGGTAATAACGGCCAACCCTAAAAGCAAGTGCAGGAGGAAAAATTTTTTTCCAGACGATCACCCGAAAGCGGAGACAAATTTTTGTCCATTATACCATGACCTGCTCTCCCCAAAAGTAAGGAAGTAACCAACAAAAAGAACCAGGGGATAAGGCGGAAATGGGTCCCGTCATGCCCGAACATTTTATATGATTTCGACAAGTGTCATACTTTTCTCAAAAAATCATTATCCACTCTTGGTAAGACATTTACATAATCTACATGAAAATCCGTCATAACATTAGCTGTAATCTGTCCTTCCACCGATTCATAGTTCACTGCCCTATAAAGGTTTTACGACAGTCATGATTATGTATGTAGGTAGCCTTTCATAAATTAAGGCACTGCGTCGTTAAGAATATCGCGCTTATTTAAATTCATAGCATACATTTACACAAACTGTGTGTACAAACCAGTGTACATATGACAATCTACGTCGCAACTAAGCTGTTTTGTTCTATTGATTCATAGCTAACAGTCCCATAAAAGGTTCTCGATTAGCGCTTAGATGCGCGGTTCAACGGAGCGCATATTTGTTACAATAGTCCTAAAATATCGATGCAACAAAATCATGATGACAGTGATCGAATCATTTTGCCCATCTTCCGAGCACCATATAGCACCGAATTAACCACTCCGGCAGATGCTACATTTTTGAGCGTTTGCTTCAGACTTGATTCACGCACAATACTTCGAATTGCACTGTCAACATATTGGGAATAATTTCGCTGTCGTGCAAGTATGAATAGCACATCTTCGAGATCGAAATTTTTGCGTTGTCTGAAAATAATTATAAAAAGTGATAGAATTAATGTATTGCAAAACTTGGGTGTTCGCTGGAACTAAACTTTAGCAATCTTATTGTAAAACAAACCAATGTTACTTGCTTGTCAAGCAGAACTAAACGCATACACTCTTCCGCATGAGTGGCCATTTTATTGAATAATAGCACTACTATAAAAGGCATTGTTTCAATATCAACTATGCCAAACAAAACTTGCTAAATATTTAGCAACATAGTGACATGACAAATGTGACGTTGTTTTGGACATCGATCAATCGGACGAAGTCATGTATATTGTAACTATCTGTTCTCGTCGCGACACGGGTTTTGAAATTCCTAAGTGCAATATTTTCAGTTAAAACCAATAGGTAATAAAATCGGAAACCTATGTATTTTAAGAAAATATTCCCCAATGATTTATGGCATAATTATTCCTAGTACAAAATTTACTTTTTGACTGAAATAGCCTGTTTCTTTAAACCAAAATAGTTTAGGAATGATTAAAATTTAGCAAGACATATACAACCGAATTACATATTTGTGCAAGTTATAAACCCGAAGGATGTCTGTCCATGTAACCCTAATATATATTTCTGCAGTTTTGCTACACACTGTCAATATTAGCTTCGTCCCAAATAGGCATCGCTTTATGGCAGGTGATGCCACCAAAATGCATATAATGACACCAGTTGTTTGCAGATTCACTAGCAATCGTAATAAAATCCCTCAACCGAATGCATTAATCATTGATATTCCAATACCATGTTAAAGAAGAAAAACAATTCAGAGTGCAGAAACTCAAACCGTCCAAAAAGAGACGCGTTTAAAATTACTATGCGTTGCATATTAAATTTAAACCCAAAGTATACCTGACCCATTCAACCCATAATTCTGCAGTTATGATAAGAATTGTTAATATTAGATATTGGTTCGCCCCAAATAGGCATTTAAGTTTGTAATTGCTTTAAGGCAGGTGATGCCACCAAAAATGCATGTAATGACACCCGTTGTTTGCAGACTCACCAACAATTGTAATAAAATTCCCCTCAAATACAATGGATTGATCATTAATATTCAAATACCATGTTGCAGAAGAACAACAATACATATAGACTGCCGCACTCAATCTGTCCAAAAAGAGACGAGTTTGCCTTACTAAGCGTTGCATATTAAATTTAAATCCGAAGGATGCCTGACCCATACAACGTATAATTCTGCCGTTTCGGTAAAAACTGTAAATATTAGCTATTGGTCCGTCCCAAATAGGCATTTCATTTTGTCGCCGCTTTAAAGTAGGTGATGCCACATTGTTTGCCGACTCACCAACAATCGTAATAAAATCCTCCCAAAACCAAATGCATTAATCATTGATATTCCAATAACATGTTGCAGAAGAAAAACAATTCATATAAAGTACCGAACTCAATTCGTCCCAAAAAGAGACGCGTTTGCCTTACTAAGCGGTGCATATTAAATTTAAAAATTTGTCAGTTCATGATATATACAATTAAAGATTCAAATCTTCTAATTTTGACCGTACAAAAGGAGCAGACGTAATTCTTAGCTAGGACCGTTACGTTTTCTGTGTTTGTCAGCACTCTAAATGTGGTCTAAAGCGCCAAAACAGTGTGAAATACGATAGGATTGGCTATCTGTTAAAAGCTTAATAAGTTATAACTATAAAACGATGTTCGCCTGTATTTATTATACTAATCGGTGCGTACTAGTCCAAGCTGCTACATTTATTGATCACAGGGAGCGATATACATACATAGGTCTAAGCACACGCAAGTTTAGTAGCAGTAAAATTGATATAATTTCAATGCAAATTGCTCCATTTACCGTCACATGTGCTCGCGAAAGGACCTTTTTAGAGATTATATGTATACTGCCTCCTAGGGTTAGATGTCAAAAAACCTATCTTACATTTTAACGATTTTCTGTTGGTAAAAATAGATGGGTTTTGCCGTATTTTCTTGAAACTACCCAGTACGTCTTAGTTTCTGTAATCTGCAGCTTACAAAATCATTACAGGCCTAGTATATACGTAGTAGCTTGGAAAGAGCCGAACACAATTATTTATTATTTTATAAGCCGAAAAGACGACAACTTAATTTTGTTACATTTGCGTAATACAGGATAAAATTACAATTTTTATTAATAAGGCATAGGTATTTTCCGTTCTACCGCAGAGTAAAATGATTTATTGTAGGAAAAGTGAATGTTACAGATCAAGACTTTTTATCACAGATCAAGACTTTTTACTACAGATCAAGACTTTTTGTCGCAGATCAATACTTTTTATTATAGATCAAGACTTTTTGTCACAGATCAAGACTTTTTATACCAGATCAAGACTTTTCATCACAGATCAAGACTTTTTATTACAGATCAAGACTTCTTATTACAGATCAAGACCTTTTGTCACAGATGAAGACTTTTTATTACAGATCAAGACTTTTTGTCACAGATGAAGACTTTTTATTACAGATCAAAACTTTCTGTTACAGATCAAGACCTTTTGTCAAAGATGAAGACTTTTTATTACAGATCAAGACTTTTTATTACAGATCAAGACTTTTTATTACAGATCAAGACTTTTTATTACAGATCAAGACATTTTGTCACAGATGAAGACTTTTTATTACAGATCAAGACTTTTTGTCACAGATGAAGACTTTTTATTACAAATCAAGACTTTTTTTGTCACAGATGAAGACTTTTTCTTACAGATCAAGACTTTTTGTTACAGATCAAGACCTTTTGTCAAAGATGAAGACTTTTTATTACAGATCAAGAGTTTTTATTACAGATCAAGACTTTTTATTACAGATCAAGACCTTTTGTCACAGATGAAGACTTTTTATTACAGGTCAAGACTTTTTATTCAATAAATTCATTCTTTTTAGCTAATTGAAAATAGCGCGCCAGCTGATCGCGGTCCAATTATAGCATTGTAGATATATAAAAATTTATTGTAGGATACATTTAGCTGGACTATACTTACTGACGTCGCGTAACTGACCAAGTTTCCATAAATGATCACATATCACTAATAAATCCATGGCGTGAGCTGCATACAAACTGAAATTAACTAAAGTGTTCTCTCACATCAACCGTGCAATAAGTCCAGTTGCAAAACTAAGGACTGTATTTCAGCATTAGAAAGCTGCAACACCTATTTTGTACTTGTTAAATATATAATATACTGTAAAACTAAAAAAATACTGTACGCAACAAATTAAAATAAACGATATGTGTGTATGCAAGTTTTTCATTAGTAACAAAGTTGCTGCGAGTGTGAAGCAACTTACGAATGGGTCCAAGAGTTTTGAAGCCTCCACTGAACGTATCGAGGAAGCATTGCCAAATGATGATATACAGACTCGGTACTGAAAATAAATTTCACAGCTCAAGTTAATAATAATAGTGGACTAAATACTCTGTGGACATAACTTACAACATTGTCAGAAGCAACAGCATTTTTGATACATGTTACGATAGAAAACAATATTATAGTCAAATTCATATAAACACACGCAAAATGTCGATAAGAATTTTTTATTCAATCATCCATGAAATAGAATGAGTACAAACAATATTTCTTTACAATCCGTGCGATACATATACATTACACAAATGGCTAAGTGGTTATATATTGTTTATTACGTGTAATTTTGTTTCCACAAAACCCAATTTATACGCCAGTTTTGAAGACACAGAAGCAATATGGCACCATAAAAATTCACTAGTCCAAAACCAGACGACGCGAAAATGAGTAATACATTTATATAAGCTGTGTTAAAATAACGAAAAAATGAAACCTGGAACAATAGTTACAAGTTTTTCGTAAAGCACAATGTTCTTTGCTTTATAGTATCCATCACCGCATCGAATTTTTGAATAAAGTATTGCAATACTTTCCGATATACTTACAATTTACAACAAATTCCTCTTAGTGTATGCTAGTGTTTGTAATGAACAAACATCGAACAGATGTACATATTTTTACATTTCTACCTGTCCAAACTTCGAACGGATCTCGCACAAAATTAATTTTTCCAATGAACATCATGTGAACATGGAAAGAACAGCTCTAATTTTTGACCAGTACGACAGATTAGCTATGACCCAGATAAATGATTATAGCGAGCAAATTGACTACTTTAGCATTGACTTCCAACTTGTATTTTAGGTTATCCGCCACAATATATTATAAACAATAAAACTTACCTAAGATCTTGTTCAATCATATTGTGCGTCACGTACAAACAGTTCGGCATGTTCTTTATTAGGTCAGCGTACATTTCGTCGAATTTATCCATATGCGGCTTAACGATATTGATTATTTTATTACGATCCTAAAAGCGATGATAGACGACTTAGCAGACGTATTTGCATCAGTCATAAGTGCGTACATTTCTAAGAAGCGTATGCATCAGGCATT
>JASANE010004073.1:0-26970 GCA_030248225.1 Trileptium ribeirensis | reverse complement strand
AAATTGTTTAATCGGAGAGGTTCGCGGCCTGGAATTTATGGTCATTTCCTGGTATAAAATGTGAGCCCCGGGTCCCTGTCCCTCTCGAAATTTCAAACCCTGCCTAATTTAATGCACCTTATTAAATATCATTCTTTCCATCGGCGAAGCACCAATTGATGCAAAAATGAATAAGTTTTTGTACAATCCTATTCCGAAAGGAAAACATTTGATAAATCGTGTAAAAAAAATTAGTTGTTATTATGTGTGTCGATACGCCATACGTCATTGGATTTATTTGCTTGAACAAAAACAACTGAAAACAAAAAAAGATGCCGACGACGTTCACCTAACTTCTAGTTTAGTAGAAGGGGGCCGCGTGCTCGATCACTGTGCTACGTTTTAATAATCCTCGGGTCATTTAAATGACGTGTAATTTCGAATTAGTATAAAATTTTCGAGGCAACGTGAAGTTGCATTTCGGAATACATATATTAGGCTCTGCGGTTTTACTACTTTTGTTGATTATTTAAAATATATTAACTTTATACCTATGCAATCGACCTTACACTGAGTAAAACATTTTGTGACTTAATAGCAGTATTAAGGCAAAATCAACGGTAGAAAATTTTTTCGCTAGCATGCTACTTATGTATATTTTAGAATGAGGTACTATGCGAAGCCACGACGTCAGGTTTTGGTGCCTATTTTGCTGTATTGCCTAAACTTCGAAGTTAAGCTGCAGCGTTATATTTCTTCCCTATACAAGCCTTAAATTATTCCTAATTGCCGCGACGAGTTTGTTTTCTTTCAAACAATATGGCGAAACGCCCGTTGCGCACTAGCTCTTTTAACTAAGCATCTAATGGTCTCCACAATAAGCAGCATTGTCACGGTGTTTTATTTCCTTTTAGTAGGCGTGCAAGCACAAAATCTTAGAGACCCGGAACGCAAAAAAGTAAAGCACCTAACCAAGTTTATGCTTAGAAATAGGGTCCTTAATTCGGGTAATATAATAAATAAACATCAACTTTGATGCATGGCAACAAAGAAACAAAAACAACAACGGGCTTTGTTAATGAGTTTAAGACGAAAAGTTATTCGTTTTAAAAAATAACCCACGTCGCCGTCAAAACTGACATCAATCATCAAACGTTGTTTGTTGGCTGGCTATTTGTTGACAGTTCATCGTTCGTTATCACAAAACTTTTTTGTGTGATACATTTGTTAATACTAAATGTTTAAAATAGGCTCATTTTGTTTTCTATCAAACTTTTGACAGCTTATCGCCGTAATTAAAAGTTTTTTCCGTTTTTCAACCCTTATATTTCAGCATGTCTAGTATTACTGCCATGCTAAAGGAATGTGTATAAACGCTGCCTAACAAACAAACCGTTAACGCCGTTCAATAATCAGAAAAAGCTATAAACCACACATCCAATGTATTGAGCAGAAAAGAACATAAAGAAATGAAATTTCCTCATATTTTGTCATGTGAAATGCTACGTTTATAAAAGAAAATGTAGAGACACAAATTACGCAAACAGCGACTTCAAATAACGAAAATCCTTAAGGCTACAAATTAAAAAACGCAAACAAAACACGCTGAAGAAATAGAGTACAACAGAAAACTGAAAGAGGCTTAAACAAAACTTGGATTTGCACAGCTGAAAACGATTTTTCCAAACTGTTTATAAAAGGAAATTAATACTTTCCTTAAACATAAATCTATAAAGGCGGTGGTAATCAAAAAACCATATGATACATGATTAATATTCATAGGTATTGTTGTTGAAGGCATGATTATGACACGTGATAGTACCAGGATTGATTGCCCTTTATATGAACAATTGCTTAAGCTATGGATCATATTAAGTTCTGCGCCTTTCTGCTAGAGTAAGTGAAAGCTCGGTATGAAAACCGTAGGACAAAAATTTGCTGTTCGATTTCTAGGCAAGGCTATGCTTCAGGTTTAGAATTATACGTAGGCTTAACCTTAAACTTTAAAGGACATGACTTCATACGGTCGGTCACCCTGGGGGAAAATAAACATAATACATTAGGGCGAGTCGCTTGACATCATCCTATATTTCATTCCTAAAACATACGTCAGTTCTGGATTTAATAACACCACTTATCCTGACGACCCCCAAGTAACCCTGAGGGGCGTTACGTATAACGTTAGAAAAAAGAACAGCTTAGAGCCGGGGTTCTGGGGGCGGCAGCCCCCCGACTTGGGCTTAGTGTATGTGTCATATAAGGACCTTAGCTTAGGCTAAGACTAAGGCTTAGGCTTAGTATATCGTGAACGGCATGGCCTGCATTTTATTTACGCCCCTCAGGGTTACTTTGGCCCTGACGACCGGCGTTGCAGGATTTAGTTAATTATAATTTGTAGACGAATATTAGAGCAAACCTTATGGGGGCCTAAATTTAGCCACCGCAACTGCAGGCATGTAAGAATGCGAGCCTCGTGGGACCTCAATCCGTTCAAGTTTATCAGGTAAAGTCACAACAGTTTCTCGAAATCAACGCAAATATCTGCTAAGATTGGTTTTGTGATCACAATGATAATACACGTGTTACTTTGTCGTTCAACAAAACTGGACTAAAATGGTTCTATCGAAATTAAAGCACGGTTATGGGTTATTCAACTGAATTTTGAATGTTTACTTTAGCACTTAATTTTATGTTTTAAGCAGGTATAACGATTTATTTATATATTGCAAAGCATTCCTGTAGATTAGAAGCCACACTAATATTGCCAGTACAGTACGTAAAATGCAATAGCAGCGCTTTAACGAACAATGAAGTAACGCTAATACTGCAACCTTATATAGGGATATTTACAGTAAAATTTTCAATCAGAATCCCGTTGTATGCTGATCTTCTATTGCTGTGCCTGCTAATAACTGTGAAAATATTACCGAAAAATCGCCACTAATTTATATAATATTAATGGGAGCAAACGTGATAGAAAGTTTCTTAAATTATCTTCTCATTAGTGCTATGACAATCTTTATTATGTGTCTGTGTGCTGGTCGCACATGCATATATTTGCAGAAACAAAAATCACTGATAATTCCAAAAAGGTGCTGGAGGCAATTGAACACCAAACTCTACAATGGTTGGATGGGACGGCGCGATAGATTATTAGCCCTTTAAAAAGGTGTGCTGGATTGCATTGCGGGAAACTTGAACGGTGGTGTGTCATTCCTAAAATATTTTAATTGCTGCTGATATTCTAATCTGAATAAATTAGAGCGTTCATAACATAATTAACAGCCACTACTCGCATCAACATAGCAATAATAAAACACTAATAGCTAGTTACCCGAATTTTGCGAATACAGCCCGCAAAACTGTTACACTTCTAGAGAGACAATTTGGATAACGCTTATTTCTGTTTTCTTCAGCCCATGAAGAAAGCATAAAGATTTTTGCAACAGTTTTTAATTTACTCAAAATCACGGAGCATCACAGGAATGATTATTAGTTGCTATCACCAATGGCAAACACAACTAATAATATCATAATACTTACGCATAAGCTCCACAAAAATTGCATGCAAATCGTGAACTATGCATAGTTCAAGTTCACCACAAGTGAGTTATAAAAATTTTGTTAAAGTGTATGACACCCGATCATACTTATGTAGTTTCTCTTACCCGATGTTGCGCTCGTTTTCTGCGCTACCCACAGGATTGTAGGAGGGATATTTGCTACCCCGTACCCCAAACTTCACTAGGGGTATCAGTCGTTCCCCGGGATCTTTTGGGTATCCGTCACCCCTTAAACTTTCTAAGGTGTACCCAAAATCCCGAGGATCTTTTTGTAGCCGATATTCCTTACAGAATTTAAAGGGTACTCGATAACTCGAGAGCATCTTAATTTTGACCAATACTCTCAAAAGACTATGGAGTACCCTTGCAATATTTGGGGAAGGCAGGCCGAAAAATAACAGAATTTTCGGATATGGTAAAGTACATAACTGTGTCTGAGTGTCATATTCTTCTACAAAATTTTTTATAATGCGCTCTTGATTTACTCATATAGTTTCAATTTATTTCATACAATAATATAAATGAAAAACGAACTCGTACAACACACGTCCAGCATTAAAAGCATTTGGTAACAGGTGTGCAGCAACAGGGGGCGGCCCGCCACCAAAAGCTGGTAACCACTGAAAAAGTTTGTATATAATTCGGTACAGATATTTACTTCGACAAAATACGATAAACTAACCAGCATAACCGACAACACTTCAGTATTGTAGCGTTAATGTTTACTAGAATTATTGCATAAATTAACCGTAACCGTATCATGAAACTGGCTGATGATTATTTATCAGTTTTTCATTGTGATATATTGTCCTTTCGAACATTTTCTAAGCTAGTTTTGTAATTTCACAATGCATGCCACCGTAACAACACAATCCTATATATTGACGGCAACACAAGCTATGACAAGCTATGACAAGCTACAAAGACAAGCTATGACAAGCTTTACGTGCAAAAATCTGTTAAAAACTGTCGATCGAATTGGAAGAAGTAACAAAGCAAGATTCTTGGTTCCGAAAAATTTCGACAAAACAGTGGCTAATGTTATTATTGTAAAGACGTTGGTATAAACAAATTGTTGTTAAAAAAGCATAATTAATTTTTAAAAGTCGATTTTAACATTTTTTGATAAATACAACCATTAATTTGACACCAAAACAGCTGTTAAAACAACGGTTACGAATTTTGTATTTTTCATGCTGTATTAATATATGCTGTTTAAATCGAAAAAGGCTGAAATTGTGAGACAGAAGTACTTATTTTGCACATTTCTCTCTTATAACAGTGACCTTGCTGTTGGAGATATGCAGAAGGGCCTTGTATATACAATATACCTATATGTAGTCGCGAGAACGGCAGTTAAGTGTTTCCTCTACAAAATGTCGATTTCTATATTTAGGTCCCCAAACTGCAAGCTGGCAGTGCAAATTGTTCCATAAATCTCACCTGTTGTTACTTTATTACAGAAGAACTTCTAAAACCATAGGATCAGATCAATTTCTGAAACAGGATAGGGACTTTGACCAGATATATGAGGAGTTCTTGCATCCTTCTGATTTTATATTTAATATGCTTCGAATATGTACATAAAGTTTTGATGACTGACCCGCCTTGAACCCCTATAATATAACCGGTATATCTGTTTGCTATAGGTTCTTGAACCTCTTTTGAACCATGTATAACATTTACAAAGAAATGCTGTAATCTGTTGAATTTGCTATTATGAACGTCGTCCATGCTGCTTTAAGGCTATTGTCATTTGTTCAAACGTATCGGAAAATTTATAACTGTTTTGACACCCCCCCAAGAAAATGGAATCGGGGGTGCAAGATAGGCACACCCCTCCAGAAAATTTAAAAAAATTTTGTCGGCTGTATGCTATATAATATGTTGACGTCACAAACTTTCCTTGTTTGCAGAAAGTGACTTAAAATATAATATAATATATCTGAGAAGCAGCATAACCCAAATGAATTTGAACATTGCGGTGTCATACTCATAAGGATATTATTTATAAAATTTGCATCGTTGAAATCGCAAAAAAACTTTATTTCAAAAAATGCTATGCGCCGATCGGTGTTTGGCAGCTTTTAATCCGGTCAATACTTTGATAATTAAATGCTCCAATGTGACTGTTAGGTAATGCTATCAATGATATCGAACAAGATGCGGCGCTAGGAGTGTTGGCTTCTTGTATTTTTAAACTTAATGTTGCAATATCGTACTTGGCTTTAGTCATCAGGAAACAGATGCATATATAAGACTTTACACATGGCCTCCAACTGACATAGCCATGGGCGGCGATCCCCTTGAGTGGGAGATGACACCCCCGCCCAGTCTGGGGGTGCGGCACATTCATACACTCCCATAAAATTTACCACTAGTAGACCGTAATACACCCCAGGCCAGGTCACCCCCCAGTCACGAAAATAGATCGCCGCCCCTGAACGTCTGATACATATTTTAAAATGGTTCACTGTTCATATAATTCATATATTTAAATATCGGTGCGCACTGTTTTGACTGCCCACCTACTAAATGTATATCCATATTTATTCCATTCCAGAAAGCAATTTATAATTGATTTTTCAGCTATCAGGCGCCTCAAACAATTTTGTAAAATGAAGACTACAAATCTACTTTCCTTTGCAATATAATACTACCTATATGACCTTTTAGATTGATTTTCATTATAATAAACAGCAATATTTTTGTAGTTCAGCCGTTAGGCACAGCCTGATGTACTCAAGAAATGAAGGTAGAATATACGGAAATTTTGTAAGGATCCCACAGTCGGTAAACCGTAAAAGCACTGCATGACAAATTTTTGCAAATATAACAACATCACAACCTGGCCTTTATTGCAAAAGAACAGTACTGGCCACCCATGATAAGACGGTTCTTTAAAACTGAAATATATCACCCTTAATAACCAACTGATGAGTAGGTTTACATTTTTTATTCGACGACAACAGTTTGAATGAATTAAATATATTCAAATAGCTACGATATATGTTCTACACCATAGGCTAACAAAGCTCGCTATTTATGCCCGAGTAAGCCACGTCCTAAAATATGGTATCATCTTTGCAATATTAAGTGCAGTTTCGAACGCCGGACAAATCTCAAAATTACTTTCCAGTTTTAGCTCTTCTTCATGAGTAAATACTATTTAAATTACGATGAATTTGGAATGAATTGGATAGTAGGTGGAATTAAATTAAACAAAAAAACAGTTATTCCGTTCTGTTGTTCGATGACTATTAAATGTCATCTTATGGCATCATTCTGTGCCAAAACCGTGTAATTTTGGAGGATTTACGGCATATTATCAACAGCTTTGTCACGTTTAAATTGTAGAGAATGGTTTTAATCCGTTTAAAATTGGCTAGTAGAAGTTGAAATCAATTTTCACACATTAATGGGTTGAGCTATGGTGCGATAGTGAGTAGGTAGTAATAACGTTTTCAAATAGTTTGCGATGTAACGGTTAGGCAAGGAAGTGAAATATAATATATGCAGTTCACGACGTACGAAGCGAAAGCCTTAGTCTAAAAGAATTTTCTTATATCAGCCTTATACTAAGCCTAAGCCTAATTTGCTGCCTGCTGCTCACGAACCACCGCAACAAACTATTCTTTTGTCTGACATAACATCCGACGTCAAAACGTGACATGGACTAAATACCTTAATAAGCTGGAATATGTAAGGCGCTGGTATAATATAATATAGGTAGTAAACATAATAAGTTACAAAAAGTGAGCGGAGCAATAGTCAAAGTATATTATATCTTATTTATGCATACATATATTTTAACTAAATATTTAATCAATTTATACAAAGCATGACATTTTAGACATTTGATGTCAAATTTACCTTACAAAAAGCTACCTAGGTAAAAAAAATTTGCAAATTAATTAGTAATGTCACCTAGTTATTTAACTAATTAGTAAACAAGATAAAATCACAGAGGTTCAAACGTCACATATTCATGATCAGCGACGTCAAAAACCCCCGAGCGCCAAAAATCAACAATTTTAAGGTGATTTTAAAATTTCCATAAAATTAACTAATTAGCTAATTAATTACTTAACTAATTAGCATATACGGCCAAATTTAAGAGTTTCAGAAATATCAGATTCGTGATCAGCGTCATAGAAAACCCCCGTGTGCAATGTTTTTTAATTTCGGAGCACTTTGAAAATTTTCAAAAAATTAGCTAATAATTAATTAGTAATTAGCCAATTAGTAATTAACTAATTAACATATTTTTAAGATCCCCGAATAGTAATAAACACCAGATTCATAATCAGCACGGCGAGATGTAATATACGCACCAAAATATTAGCTTTGCAATAATTATTCATCGAAAAATAAGCACTTTTTATTTGAAAATGCTAAAAAATAGGCTGACACGCTTAACTAATAAGTTAATGACTAATTAACTAAACACCTTTTGTCAAAATCTATATGTCTTGCACTTGTCCTACATTAGGCCTTTCAAACAAACAAAAAGATTTTTTAAATCATTTTAAGCATTCATTCGTGCAAAATAAATTCCAAAATAAGGTTTTAATATCATTTTACTTATCCTAAGGGCTAAGACATGCTAATCCTGAACGAAGAGTTAGTACAAAATTATGTGAGCTACATCAGGGCATAATTAAGCGTTAAATGCCTTTGTGCTTGATCGCATCAGGAACAGCAAAATTCAATACGTATAGGCTTATTCTATTGGCCTGTATTCGATATATCGTACATTTGTAAACAAAAAGCTAAATTAACATTTAACTAATGTTTGACCAAATTGGGCTATTTCGTATGTCTGGTAGTATTGCATTTGTTGCAAACAAGCTTAAACAATTTTGAAATTTTTGAGACACAATAACTGTTGTTTTACCATTCAATATATTATCGCATTCAATCGTCTTTAAGGTTTAAATTAAAGTTATGAAACTTATTTCACATAGGCACATATTTTGTTTAAGCTTTCATTCGTGCAAAATAAATTCGAAAATAAGGTTTTAATATCATTTTACTTATCCTAAGGGCTAAGACATCCTAATCCTGAACGAAGAGTTAGTACAAAATTATATGAGCTACATCAGCGCATAACTATCGAGCTTCACGGAAACTCTGCGTATTATTTAATTTCCCATGACTGTGACTTTTATAAATTAATTCTCAGAATTAGTTTTGTAACAAGGTATATCCACCTGGACATTGTTCGTGTAAAAATAAATTAATTTTGAACTACGTGCTAGCCAATAACGAAACCCCTAAAACACGATTCAAATTCTTTTAATGCAAAGTTGCATTATGTGTTTACGGCACAAACAAAGCTGAGAGATCTTGCTCAACTATGAATGTTACAGTAGACTAACTAAAATACTTAAAACTAAAACAAAGCGGCATTCAACCAAGCGACCCTTTAACAGTGGGCTTAAGAGCTTATATTTCAAAACACGTCTGAGTTCAGATTAGGAAGTATTTTAGCTAGCTGATCCTTTATTAGGTGCATTCGAAATATTACCTCTTAAGCTACAAGCACTGTAAGCGATGCATTGAGATCGCCAAGTTAAACTATTCTCAATTTCATCCAAACGCACACACTGCAATAAAACAATTTTAAATTTGAACAGATTTGTATAAAATTATATATGTATCTTAATTCTTAAAACCAAAAACCCCACGACCATGGCTGCAACCAAGACTAAAAAAGCAAAACTAGAAATAGCGGTGACTTTTTTTATTATTATTATTAAAGATTAATGATAATGTATTATTTTCTGCTTCGTTTAAAACCGAGTGTTTTTTGAAATGTGTTTTTTGTTAAAACAGCTTATCTCAGCTTGAAAAGGTTTATTTCAAAATCCACTGCTAAGAAGGTGCCTAATGAAGGTTAGGTGAATCGGGAAAATAGATATCACCTCTGATTACATCACATATTCTTTAGCATTTCAAGTAGCTTGTAATACATAGATCTGTTCGTGCAATATGTGTATTTATTGTAGATTAAATCAACGAAGCGCGCATGCCGCAGAAGTCTTGCACACAAAATTCTGATGCATTTGTAAGTGGCTATGACACAGCGTTCATATTTGACCCATATTTTCCTTGGCACAGACCCATGAAATCATAATATCTATAAGAAACAATTCGTGTCTACGAAGAGTACAAAGCTGGTGTCGCTTAATAAACGCGAGCTTGTACATCTCAGTGTACCAAATTGGTATGTCATCAATCTATTAACGTTCAATCCTGTGAACGTATGCTCGCTACGTTTGCAGTGACTTTGCCAAATGTACGCAGTGTGCTGGTACACGTATAATAGATTCGGGATTATTACTAAATTTCGTGGAAAGAAACGAAACCTACGTCGGTAGATTGGTAGATCGGATATACGTTTCTCGGTTAGCTACGCCATACCTGTAGCAGTCCGCGTTGTAAATGCCTTAAATAGAAAATATAATGAAAGCTCAGAACACAGATTGTTTTCTGAAAATCGGGTTCGTCCACCCTAAACTACGCGAAAATCACCTGAAATCTGTGAAATATTCATGCTGGACTTTACACAATAAAACTATTGTTTCTAACGTACCTATATATCGACTGTTGTTGATGGCCTGCAGTGCATACCCTAACAAATAAGACAGAATACATTCTGTCATTTCAGTCCTTGGAATTCTAAACCCTCATAAATCCCGAAAAAAAGCAATATAGCCAAGTTTGACTCTATATTAACATGCCATTGGAATTTTCATGATTTATAACCAGAAATCCACTCTTTATGCAACACCATGCTAAAAATTGAAAAAAATTATATTGCTCGAATGCTCGACGAAGTTCATCCGAGCCCACATGGTTCAAAGAGTAGTCTCTCAAATAATAATGTTCCGTAAAATTGTAAATCCCAATGACCCGATTCAGATGACTCCGTTTTTCGATATAGCAATTCTGTCGCTACAAATAGGCTTTGAATGGCCTGTTCTCCAACAGATTCCCCTAAAATAAGTTTTTGGCAATTTTGCTCTGGCATATGGGCCGGATTTCTTAAAATTCAAGTAAAAAACATATCGCCGTCTCTTTTGCTATCGAACAAAAAATTATGGATATCCATCAATCTGAAGATGAGTGACGAATTGCGCTGACAAACAAATAAATGAAATTTTCACGACATTTTATGCTAGTGCCATCAGTGAAACTTCTCTCGTTTCGCAAGCTCTGTGTCAACAACGGCAACAAAACCAAAACTCCTCAAAAAGTTAACCTTCTAGATTATAGTTTGAACGGTAGAAGTCTTATAAGCAAAGATTCAGATTTTAGATATTGATTAAATTCAGACATTCATCAATTTGTAGAAGTTGCAACATGGTTATCCCATTAATGCCCAGTTCTACCAAAACGGGCAAATCGCACATTGCAAAGATTTCAGTTCACTGCGTTTGTCGTGTACTGCTTGATTATGCGTGCTTTATTAGCTCGCTTCCCAGGGTCCATATGGAAAAGAGCAATACTCTTACAAAATTTAGTAGCTTGCATATGCCACAGGCAATCAAACTACAAGCGGGTTTAAATTTCTGGCGTCAACTCTAGATTACTAAACATTACATATTGCACAATACACAAATTAATTCTTGCATTAAAGGTTTAGACCACCTTATTACAAAATATATTTAGCAATATTTGTAATTATATCGTAGCTCAGAAACCCAACCAGTACTGGTGTTGTAGTTATCAACATAGTTATGAATAAACGAGTTGACTTTTCAAGCTGCGAAATTGGGAAACAGTTGGTCCATCGAAATAGTCACGGCTAAAAACATCGGATCGTATGCTTTTATCGTACATCGAATTGAAGCACTATGCATTTGAGAAAACTAAAGAGTACAATATATAAAGAAGCCAACTATCTAAAAATCATGATGTAACGTTTAGCTGGAGCCATTGAGTTAGCTATTGTTTATGCTGAAAATGGGTCACCAAAACGTTCAGCCACAACATGTATGTCTGTGAACGTACATCACTGCGAAGAGGATCATTATTTTAAAACGTTGCACGAAGTTTAAATACTAGCGTGATAGGGCTGCTGATCGCGGTATAGTGTTGATAGTAATATTTGCGAAACTCGAAACCGGTAATAATATTTTTTACTGTAATTGGCTTTACCATTCAGCTTAAATTTTCATTATTCATTGAATTTAAATATTCAGCTCTTGTAAACAAGAGACAAATAGCAATTTCGAAAATATTGATTATTATTGCATATGTGGCCGTCAGGCGGACCGCGATATGTACCCTGAACCATGTTTACCAGGTATCCTGACGCTAGTGGTGGATTTCGTGAAATAATCCACTTCAAGCCATGACCCGGTATTTTGTATCCCAGCAGATTTAGCGCACAGATTGATAAACCCGAAAACAATATCACTCTTATATCCTGTTATCCTTTATGGTGATTTTAAATGACTTGACAAAAGTTGCAAAAATGATTTATATGAGTAAATTCGATTTGAACATTTAATCCGCTACATTTACTACATTTATAATTTGTTTATGGGGTACCTTACGAAGGGTCGCTCGTGTCCATAATCAAGGGTGGTAAGAATGGCAAATTCTTTTAACCTGATATTAAGCAAAGCCCTTTATGTCATTGAAAAAATGATATCCCCACAATTGACAAATTGGCTCACATAACTCCAATTCAACTTTATACTTTAACAAAGATTACTTATTTCTTAATCGTAAAAATATAAATCAGTTATTAAACGCTCTATAAAACAATTTTCTCTCTCAGTTTCGCTTTTATACTATTTTAAATGCCTCAATTTATGGCAAAAAGACTGATCATGTACTGTAGAGCTCTTAGAAAATAATAATAGCTGAATAATTACCTTCCCGACTACGCACCCGTACGTGTCACTATAAGTACATACTGCGACGCTAAATACTGTAATGACAAATTAAAACGAGGTTGGTGGCTTTACAATAGCTAAACTCACAACGTACCCTAAAGTTAATACTCTGTATTATATTTACCTAAAAATTCGATAACACATTTTATTTAGCTTTAGCTCACGGTTGTCGTACAATCGCTTGGAGTCCAGCAGTTTTTAATGCTTTATATATTATTTCTGCGGCACATGACGGTGTTTGAAAATTACAACAGCACCTATGCTCTCGCGGACATCTATGTCAGAAGCATTTATCTGTATCTATACGTGTGCAGGATCAGGGTATAAATAACTCTTCCTTTCACACCAACGTCATGAGACCTTTGGTATTAGAGCTATAACGTGGTAACTGTTAAGTGATGTAATAAAAATCTTACAGTACTCGTAATGCGATATTGGGCGACCTGACTTGGTGATATAAGGCCTGATATCTAACCAATAACCCCTGCGGCAACTGGATAAGAGAACAAAACCAAAAATTTAGTGTTGTTCTTATTATCACTTGCGGCTAGTCCCGTTTAAGTTCTAACAGTGCGTGTTATTTAAAGCTGCGTCTTATATCATCGATACTTTCCCGACATTGCTGAAACTACGAAATGGATAGGCAAAGGTATAATTTTGCAGAAATATTCGTCAATATGCTACTGTTATGTATGCTTTGTAAATAAAGTTGCTTCCCTGACATAAGATTTCAGCTTAGTTGCCTCTGATTTGAGATTTGGGTACGAAATAATACATGAAAACATTTTGGGGGCCAGTATGTTGTCATCGTATGTTTTTAAATAACAATCCGATATGTCTTAATGAGTGATTTATGTGAATTAACGGAGTTTATTAGCTATTAAATGAACTGGATCTACGCATTAATCATAGTTAGCTTGGATAGTCTGTTATTAAAAGTAATTGCTGTAAACCCAACGGCCTCAGCGTATAATCTAGCTTTGTTCAAACAGAAACAGAAACATGGCAAGCTGTACTCGAATTCTTCGAATCTATTTATCGAAACTACACAGTAAATTAGCAAATGCATAGCTCCAATAACCTATTTATAATGCTTTCAGAAACTGAAGCACAGAGCTGGAGTTGCACGTTTTAAATTTATGATAAATTAGACTTTAGGCAATGATCATTAATGATAAACGCTAACCTAAGAAAACTTCAAAATCTATGCCTAACTTAGCTAACCAGATGCTGAACACGAACGATTAGCTAGAATCGCCTTATATTAGCTATACTTAAAACCTCACCTGCTGCAGTGATTATTAATTGGCCGGTATTGATAAAGAAATGTTTTATTATTTAGGCCGTTATAGGCGTTACAAGATAAACTTGCTTAGTTTATGTTTCTAAAATAACATAACAGAAGGTCAAGGAACCTGACTGTAGGGAGGGTAGATATGATTTGTGCTCAAATAAAATTAAGTTGTCTGAGAACTTCCGCATTTCTGGGATAAATTAACAATATTACGTGCCATGAAGCGTCTAATGAGATAGAGTTTTGTTGAGTTGAAAGATGGAGTAGTATATCCGTAAGTGAAATATTTGCATCGATGTCCAGGTCGACAACGTTTCTGTCATTCGGAATTATAGCGCCTTATCTATAGCCACAGTTGTACTGTTAGGGCCACGATAATCATAATCTTGCTGGAAACCAAAGCTGAAACTCTGTGTATCTTGTATATGTAGTTTTGCTTTAAGTGATTTTTTGTATATACTCAGTTATCCTGAATGTTAGTCTTTGATGCCAAACAAATGTATCCATGTGCTGTTGGTTATGCCTTAAATTAACCTCCAAATACGGGAAACAGTTCTAAAACCACAGGACTACCTTGTCTATGCATTCAAATTTTCCAAAAATTGTTTTCAAGACACAGTTTTATGTATACTACCCTCTTAAACAGAATTATTATATATGATACATATATGCGTGTGTGTCAAACACTATTTCTGTGGTCTAATTTACATACACAATTAATATGCGACTGTTCATACAATTGAAATGTACGATATCAAAACAATTTTTTGATGAAATTTAATGCAGGTGCAACACTCTTTGTCTGATTTATCAGCTATGGTTTGTATAATAATACAACTGTATTTGATTGCATTTTAGCACTTTACAGTGTGAACTATACCTGATAATGTAAGAATCTTCACATATATTTACATCAAATACAATACATGCATGGTATGAATTTGAAAAAAATATTGTATGGAACGCAATACATTTAGTGTATGAATTTTAATGCGTATTTGTATTAAAAATAATATATGTATTGCATCAATGTTTATATTTGGTTGCATGAAATTTAATATTTTTAATATATCAATTTTCATATAATTTTGTATTAAATATAATATATCTAATGTATGATTTTTTATAAATACTTGTATGAAACAAGATACACGCAATGTATGAATGTTTGGATACAACTGCAAGTTTTGTACTAATTTTCAAATTTAATTTTATGATATATTTGCTTTAAGCTTCAAAAAATTATGTGCTACAAAACATATAATTATTATCTAAAATTTCGCATAAATTATGTACAACTTAACATACATTTTTGTATGCAATTTCATGCAAGTTATGTGTTATTTATCATGCATATGTTGTATATAATTTCATACAAAGTAATGTATAACAAGTTATACATTTCTTATGTGTAAATTCATACAAAGGATTTTTTACAATCATGCATGTTCTGTGTTACAATTCAAACAAATTTTGCACAATATGCCATACTTGTGTTGTACTACATTTATTACAGCTTATGCTGATATAATCATACCTTTACAAATTGGTACAAATTGTATGTGATATTTGTTCGCCATACGCTTGCCCGTATTTGCGTTATTTTATATAAATTGTAGCAAAATGAAACCACACAATAATTGTATGAAATTGTCATCACACAAATTTTACGAGAAAACACTCTTGAGTAAACTTTCAGATTGCTGGTATATTATATCGCGAACTCAGCCGAAAAGGTGCATGTGTGTCCTAAGAAATTGTAACGTTTTTCTCTGCGACCTCAATTTTTTGTGTAACTCCTTAACTTGCAAAATACAATATAATTCCTCTATTTGTAGTGGTGAAAATTATGCGGACCTGCATTTCGTCAAACGTTATTTAAGCGCTGATTCGGAACTTAACGAGAAAGCTTCTAAACGCATTACAATACAACCAGTGGTACTTAAACTATTTTAAACGTGCAGATTATTGTTTGTTGCACTAACATACCAAAGTTTCTTGGTGAAAAAATCATAAACTAACGATATGCATAATAGTATGATGTTTAGTCAGTGATGCTGCTTCCGTCCAGTACTATAATTGCGTTCGGAAAATCATATTTATAGCCACTATTCATTATGGATATATCATATGGTTAGGTTTTTTATCATACATGCCGAAGCAGGGGTTCAGCGACTACAACCTCTCTCCTGAGGATTCTAACCCCTTCCTCCACCGAAGCCCTGATGTACCCTCGAGAGCACCCTCGTACCCACTGAGCCTCCAAATTCGACTGCCGCCCTCCCCCCGGTGCCGAAGGCGCGCGGAAGATTTCAAAAATTTGCCGATTGCCATCGGCAAAACTTGCGGTAAAATGGAGTCTTTGGGTGGGGAGGTCTTTTTCACCACCAACCACTCCTCCCCCGAGAACCATCTCCGACGTCGAAACCGGCTACCCCTCGCCCTCAAACTTCGGAGCGTCAGCATGTATGGTCTATACGCAGTATATAGCATAATTTAAAACGTAGTGTAGTATTGATCTAATAAATTTTGGCCTATGAAAGCTTAAATACTCAAAATATATATTCTACAACATGTGATGGAACAAACACAATGACCTATATGGTAGGCGTAATAATAAGATATGACAAGAGAATTAGAATTTAATGATGATCTTTTAATTCCATGGTAATTCATGCCTAGTATGAAGGAATTTATAAAAACAATTTACTTCACTATATGTTATGCAGAGATTCGTCTGTGGGTTGGCTAGAAAATCTACCATGTATACAGGAATTCATAGTTATATTCTTGTTAATCATAAAAGTAAATCTTAAAATAAACCACGATATATCAAGTAGCAGTGCGGCAACACTAAATATTCCAGGGTTCAACAGCTGTCAATGGTGCTAGCATCGGGCCAAGCTGCCATTGCTATAGGTCTATGAAGATTTCCTTAGTTGTTGTGTAGAAATATGTTTGCTCAACAGAGATAACTAAAAACGAGACTGTTAGGTTGGCACTATCATACATAGAATTTAGTTTTATATTAGAACGAGAATAAGAAATCGCATAAATATTCAGGGGTCTCAGTTCCCGAAGAACATTACCTTTCGTACCCGACCCTGTCAATTGCAAATTATGGCGCACTACGTTGACTTTGTTTGCCGGGTGTCGTATGTTTCTACGTTTGTTGCTGTTTAATCGATTTGTAATGTTCCTAGGTACCCAACAACAGTTCCTAGATAACTCAGTGGTTTGCGTAGCCTGATTGAACCCATACAACCCGGGTTTGATTAACGACGCTGGCAATGTTTGTCAAACATTGTACATTAAACGAACTGATACTGCGTTAAAGATTTAATAATGGAAACAGAGCACGCCGAAGTACAAACATGCCCTCAGGTGTCTTACTAATAGTATTTATAACATCCGCAGCTTGGCAACACGCTACACTCACGACAAGAATGTATATCCGTGTATCTTAATTGAAATGATTTTCCCATTTGGCATAACAGATTTTTGCTTATATAATATTCTAAACAGGAAAATCCTATTCATTTATTGGATTTGTTGTCATTATGCTGTCTTTTTGGCTGGCTATATAGTCTCTTTCCCGTGAACGCTTGGCCATAACAGAAAAAATGCTGTAATTTTAACTGATAAACCTAATGTACACATCAGAAATGAAATTAAATAATGACGCGAACCAGTATTTTAAAAATTATCACAATCCGTTTTAGTATCACAATGCGCTGTTCAAACTTAGGAGCCTACCGCTTAAATTGCAATGGGAATTTTTTGAATTAAAATAACAAATTGTTTGGCAACTGTCAAACAAATATTAAAGAAGCAATACCTCAAAGGTGTAATATTTGACAAACTGTAATTGACCGAACATAAATAGATATTATATAATTGTGACCAGATAACGTCCTTGGTAGGACCTTAGTTCCTGAAGATTTTCAGACGCAGTAAAACCTTAAAGTGTGACAATACGATCCGCGCATTGTGTTCCAGTTTTCTATAATAGACAACGTTGTCATTTAATATTTTTACTGCAATACTGAAGAAATTCAGTACAAAGACGATGGTGCCTCCTCCGTAATATTTGTTCCAAAATGGTATTATTTGATCTTCCCTTGAAAAGAATCGGGCACACGTATTATAGTTTTTCAAATACCCTGGCTCTCTGGAAAAAAAATTATCTTTTTCTGTCCAAGTAAGACAAAATTCATTTACTGTATTGATGGATTTCTAATTTCCTTCATTTCCTTAAAGAAATGTAGATGTGTTTCAGTTGATGCAATAAATTCTTCCCAAATGTTCGTAAACAACGGAAATTTAACCCTTGTGATACTAGTGACATAAAGCCTATTAACGCTTTAAGTCACAAAGCTTCTCAGCAGAGCATATTCGGCGTTGAATCGTAGAAATCTAGGGTTTAGATTTTTTGGGAAAGCCGCCTTTTTCAAGCTACAACACAAGTATTGAAAATTCATTGAAAATGAAAATTAACAGAGTTTTGCCTAATTGAGCTCTATGTTTGATGCAGGTTACACCGAAGCTTTTGAATTATTATTCCAAGTTTACGGCGCCTTATTGCACTACCTCTATGGCAAACTATAAGAAGCTCAGTGCGCTCAATATTGATCCCAACAATTTGTAACATTTTGAATGTTAAAATTTAATTAACTGCGAAGGGTCTGTTGTAGGTTAGGGCTGTGAATATACATACAAAAATATTTGAGGCTTAAGATGCGCTCTCATAAAGAAACTATTTCAGTGCATCTAGACCTGCATACGCTGGCTAAGAAAATTTATGCAGGCTCGCTATACTTGTAATTGTAAACTTATAAGTGTTTGTAGAATATCACCATTATAACGTTTCAAGCCTTTATGCTGTCTTTAGTTTCAAAATTGTGTATTATTCCCTAACTAGGTTCGCTGCCACGGCTGCATGATGGAAATCTTTATTCATTTTGCAGCCCGGCGCAATACCGCCCAAGCAGCCACACAAGACGGGTGCCTGCGCGAAAAGGAGCTAAGAAGTACTAATTAAAGGAAATCGTATAGTCGCCTAGACATTGAGCACTAAAAGAAACAGCTGGGTTTTCCAGACATATTCTTCCAAAAGCGATCACCAAGTTTTTATACAAATCCCTTTGCTCAGTCATGTAGACGGTTGGGCCGCCTTCTGATCCAGCAGAAATGATGCGTGCTACGAAGAAATCAACAACTTTAAAAGTTGCAAATTATCAGAAACCACCTTCTCAAGAAGTGCCACACATTTTTGCATTCAGATCTTCCAGTTTTCCGGATAGGATCGTACCATACATAGTATGGAACTGATAAAACATATATAGCGATAAAAACATATATACATAAAAACCTCAATTTTGCCCCCATATGAGAATAATTTGCATACAGTGAATGGGATGCACTTTCGAAGACTTAGAAAAAGAGCTTCTCCAGGTAGCACTATCTTGATATATAAAACTCTAAAAATTATGAGCTGATACCATTGGTATATACGGCTGTTCATGTGCAGTATACACGTCGCAGCAAAAATACCTATAGTTAAATGCTGCTAGAACAATAAAAGAACCTGACGGTTCTTATAAACTGTTATGCTTCACAATTATAGCAAAGTGCGTAACACAAATAGACTCGACATATTGTGAATCAAACAAGCGCTGACGTAGGATGCGCATATAATTTTGCTAATTATATTTACTGGTATACTAAAACAACGAAATGGTCTATCTGTTTCGTTCAAATTAACAATAGTTTCAAAATTAACGCTGAAAACAGGCGCAGTTGGCAATAAAAACAAATCAATATTTTCATCACTACATACAACGAACGGACATGTATAACAAGGATTACGAAACGCGATTAGGGTTTTACGCAACCGCGCTCATTGGATTGATTATGATGTATTGGTACAAAGAGTTATTTGTTTCGCCGCTAACAGAGAAAAATGTTTATACCGTTGCCCAAAACATAGCTTCGCTTAGAAAACCTACAGGATTGACGTAATATATTAACCGGGTTTTAATAGTGTTGGATAAAACAGGAAAAGCAAAGCTGGAAGTTTTAGCTTGAAGCTACTTGTAGGACGACTCAAGTCGGTGTAAAGTTGAGCAATGTTTAGAAGGCTGAGGGACAGCATTTAAAATATCGGCATGCTATATTCTCAGCTGGCGCCGTTGTGTGATCTATCTGTTATCTGTGATCTGTCCGTTGTCCTATTTTTGCTTTGTGGTACCGGATCGTGAATATAGGATATACATCCAAGAATAACAATTTATTGAACTAGTGTGATTCGTCGAAAAATATATTTACAATACCATTTAGTATTTATGTCTAAATTCCTTGACGAATTTTCGATGCACAGCATTATAGTTTCGTGTTGCTATCCTTTAACTATCATAGCACTAAAATTCTCACCTGTCATCTAATTTTTGGTATTATTTGAATTCGAGTGGAATGAGAGAGCGAAGCGAGCGAGTGGAACGAAAATTTTCATTTTGGGTTTGGAGGGGGGTTGAGGAGGTCCTGGCTGTATGTGTCTGTAAGTGTGTCTGTGTGCGTGTCTGTCGCACCTGGATGTCGATAACGGTTGGGCGGATTTAGATGCAAGATAGCTCATACGAACCGCCATGATCGATTTAGATGTAGTGACGGAGCCCGATTTTTGAATTTTTTGCCGTGGCAAAAGTTATGGGGCAAAATTACGTCATTTTGGCCTATTTTTCGGGCACCCCCTCCAGTTTTTGCGACTTTTCTCAATAAGTACACGAGCTATCCGCAAACTAATAGGCCTATTCCATGTAGCTTTACCAGAGCTTTCCAATGATATATAATAAGTTTTTCAACTACTTCCCAATCTGGAGTCTATAAGCTTATAGTTGGCGCCAAATTTCATATTTGGTGAAAAGTCGTGTATTATGAGAAAAGCGCCAAAAATGGAGGGGGTGCCCGAAAAATAGGCCAAAAGACATAATGCCCCATAACGCCACGGCAAAAAACAAAAATCGGGCCCGCACTACATCTAAATCGATTATGGCGGCGTATGAGCCTGCAGGCTCAAATCCGCCAACCGTATCGACATCAGGGCGACAGACACGCACACAGACACACTTACAGACACATACCGCGCCCAGACCTACCCAACCCCCCCCAAACCCAAAATGAAAATTTTCGCCACCGCCGCTCGCTCTCTCATTCCACTCAAATCAAATAATGCAAAATAAATATATGCTTATAGATGAGAATTTTGAGTGTAGGATGAGTTGAAAGATAGCAACACCGAAAGCTATAATTGCTGTGCATGGAAAATTGCATCAAGGAATTTAGACATAAATACTAAATGGTATTGTAAATATATTTTTTTCAACAATCGAACACGTTAAATATAATCTTATTATTGCAAATGTATATCCTATATTCACGAACCGGTACAACAAAGCAAAATAGGGACAATAGACAAGTAGCACAGATAACAGATAGATGAGCACGACGGCGCCAGCTGGGTATAGCATGCGAATATTTTTAAATGCTGTCCCCTCAGCCTTCTAAACATTGCTCAACTTTACACCGACTCAGTAGTTCCCTACAAGTAGCTTTTCAAGCTAAAACTTCCAGGCTTTGCTTTTCCTGTTTTTCTCCAACACTATAAAACTAGGTTGATATATTTACGTCAGATCTAGTAGGTTTTTCTAAGCGAAGCTATGTTTTGACAAGACAGTATAAACGTTTTACTCTGTTAGCACGGAATCCAACATGACTCTTTTGTACCAATACATATTTGTGATGCCCAAAGAGCGCGGTTTGCGTAAAATCTTAATAGTGGTTTTAATTTTTGTTTATACATGTCCGTTTGTTGTATGTAGATGATGAAAATATTGATTTGTTTTTGTTGCCAACTGCGCTGTTTTCAGCGTTAATTTTGAAACTATTGTTATTTGAACAAAACTCGGATAGACCATTTCGTTGTTTTAGTATACAGTAAATATGATTAGCAAAATTATATGCGCATCCTACGTAAGCACTTGTTTGATTCACAATATGTCGAGATTCTATCTGTGTTACGCACTTTTGTTATAATCTGTGAAGCATGACAGGTTTAT
Source organism: Trileptium ribeirensis (assembly GCA_030248225.1). Taxonomy (NCBI): domain Eukaryota; kingdom Metazoa; phylum Nematoda; class Enoplea; order Enoplida; family Thoracostomopsidae; genus Trileptium; species Trileptium ribeirensis. The sequence goes on along the minus strand of JASANE010004073.1, from coordinate 5,108 downwards.
AAGAATCAGTAAGTTCTTTTATCGTTCTAGCAGCATTTAACTATGGGTAGTTTTGCTGCGACGTGTATACTGCACATGAACAGCATATGTACCTGATGGTATCGGTTCATAACTTTTAGGTTTTATCTGTGAAGAGATAGTGCTCCTCGAAAAACTCTCTTTCTAAGTCTTTCGAAAGTAGATTTTCATTCCACTGTATCGATACTATTCTCATATGGGGGCAAAATTGAGGTTTTATGTATATATGTTTTTATCGCTTATATATGTTTTTATAAGTTCCATACTATGTATGGTACGATGCCTATCCGGAAAACTGGAAGATCTGAATGCAAAAATGTGTAGCAGCTCTTCGAAAGATGGCGTTATTCTGATAATTTGAGCTTTGTAATTTATTTGAGATTTCTTCGTCAGCACGCATAACCGCTGCTGGAATACGAAGGCGGCCCAACCGACATGGCCAAGGCAAAGGAAGCTGTATAGAAACTCCGGGGTCGCTTTGGAAGAATATGTCTCGAAACACACTGTTTTTCTTTAGTGCTCAATGTCTAGGCGACTATAAGATTTTTCCTTTAATTCGATACTTCTTAGCTCCTTTTTCCGCGCAGGCACCCGTCTTGTGTGGCTGCTTGGGCGGTACTGTGCACAGGCTGCGAAATGGATAAAGATTCCATCATGCAGCCATGGCAGCAAACCTAGTTAGGAAGATAATCACGATTTTGAACGAAAGACAGCATAAAAGCTGAAACGTTATAATGGTGATATTCTACAAACACTTATAAGGTTTACAATTACAAGTATGGCGACCTAGTAGATTTTCTTAGCAACGATTATGCAGGTATAGATGCACTGAAATGGTTTCTTTATGAGGAGCGCGTCTAAGACCTGGGGAGATATTTTTGTATGTATATTCACAGCCCTAACCTACGAGACAGACCCTTCGCGAGATTAATTAAATTTTAACATTCAAAATGTTACAATTGTCAAAAAAATATTTGAGCGCACTGAGCTTCTTATCAGTTTGCCATAGAGGTAGTGCAATAAGGCGCCGTAAACTAAAATGATGATTCAAAAGCTACGGTGTAACCTAGTAAGAAATCAAGCTCAATTAGGCAAAACTATGTTAATTTTTTAAACTTTTAAATGAATTTGCAATACTTGTGTTGTAGCTTTGAAAAAGGCGGCTTTCCCAGAAAAATCTTAAAGCTATAGATTTCTACGATTCAACGCCGAATATGCTCTGCTAGAGAAGCTTTTCTGACTTAAAGCGTTAATAGGCTTTCATGGCTTGGTATGCACGAGGTTAAATTTCCGTTGTTTTACGAAGCATTTGGGAAGAATTTCTAGTAGCAACAAAACACATCTACATTTCTTTAAGGAATGAAGGAAATTAGAAATCCGTAAATACCAGTAAATAAAATTTTGTCTTACTTGGAAGGAAAGAAGATAAATTTTTCCGAGAGCCAGGGTATTTGAAAAAGTATAATACGTGTGCCGAATTCTTTTTAGAGGGAAGAATCAAATAATACCATTTTTGGAACAGATATATGGAGGAGGCACCATCGGTCTTGGTGCTGAAATTTCTTCGGTATTGAAGTAAAAATATTAAATGACAACGTTGTCTCATATCGAAAACTGAAACACAAGCAGCAGATCCTATTGTCACACTTAAGGTTTTTCTGCGTCAGAAAATCTTCAGGAACTAAGGTCCTACCAAGGAAGTTATCTGGTTCGCAATTATATGTGAATATCTACTTTATGTTCGGTAAGATAACGGTTTGTAGAATATGTTACACCTTTAAGGTATGCTTCTTTAATATTTGTTTGACAGTTGCCAAACAATTTTGTTATTTTAATTCAAAAAATTCCCATTGCGATTAAGACAAGTAGGCTCCTAAGTTTGAACAGCGCATTGTGAATTTATCTAAAACGGATTGTGATAATTTTTATAAATACGAGTTAGCGTCATTATTTAATTTTGATTTCTGATGTGTACATTAGGTTTATCATTAAAATTACGAGTACACTTTCTGTTATGGCCAAGCGTTAACGGGAAAGAGACTATATAGCCAGCCAAAAAGACAGCATAATGACAACAAATCCAATAAATGAATAGGATTTTCCTGTTTAGAATATTATATAAGCAAAAATCTGTTATGCCAAATCGGAAAATCGTTTAAATTAAGATACACGGATATACATTCTTGTCGTGAGAGTAGTGTGTTGCCAAGCTGCGGATGTTATAAAATGATTTTAGTAAGAAGCGCCTGAAGGCATGTTTGTACTTCGGCGTGCTCTGTTTCCATTATTAAATCTTTAACGCAGTATCAGTTCGTTTAATGTACAATGTTTGACAAACATTGCCAGCGTCGTTAATCAAACCCGGGTTGATGGGTTCAATCAGGCTACGCAAACCACTGAGTTATCTAGGAACTGTTGTTTGGGTACCTAGGAACATTACAAATCGATTAAACAGCAACAAACGTAAAAACATACGACACCCGGCAAACAAAGTCAACGTAGTGCGCCATAATTTGCAATGACAGGGTCAGGTACGAAAAGTAATGTCTTCGGGAACTGAGACCCCTGAATATTTATGCGATTTCTTATTCTCGTTCTAATATAAAACTAAATTCTACTGTATGATAGTGCCGACTCTAAAGTTCTCTTGTTTTAGTTATCTCTGTTGAGCAAACATATTTCTACACAACAACTAAAGGAAATCTTCATAGACCTATAGCAATGGCAGCTTGGCCCGATGCTAGCACCATTGATAGCTGTTGAACCCTGGAATATTTAGTGTTGCCGCACTGCTACTTGATATATCGTGGTTTATTTTAAGATTTACTTTTATGATTAACAAGAATATAACTATGAATTCCTGTATACATGGTAGATTTTCTTAGCCAACCCACAGACGAATCTCTGCATAACATATAGTGAAGTAAATTGTTTTTATAAATTCCTTCATACTAGGCATGAATTACCATGGAATTAAAAGATCATCATTAAATTCTAATTCTCTTGTCATATCTTATTATTACGCCTACCATATAGGTCATTGTGTTTGTTCCATCACATGTTGTAGAATATATATTTTGAGTATTTAAGCTTTCATAGGCCAAAATTTATTAGATCAATACTACACTACGTTTTAAATTATGCTATATACTGCGTATATCACCATACATGCTGACGCTCCGAAGTTTGAGGGCGAGGGGTAGCCGGTTTCGACGTCGGAGATGGTTCTCGGGGGAGGAGTGGTTGGTGGTGAAAAAGACCTCCCCACCCAAAAAGACTCCATTTTACCGCAAGTTTTGCCGATGGCAATCGGCAAATTTTTGAAATCTTCCGCCGCGCCTTCGGCACCGGGGAGGGCGGCAGTCGAATTTGGAGGCTCAGTGGGTACGAGGGTGCTCTCGAGGGTACATCAGGGCTTCGGTGGAGGAAGGGTTAGAATCCTCAGGAGAGAGGTTGTAGTCACTGAACCCCTGTTTCGGCATGTATGATAAAAAACCTAACCATATGATATTTATCCATAATGAATAGTGGCTATAAATATGATTTTCCGAACGCAATTATAGTACTGAACAGAAGCAGCATCACTGACGTAAACATCATCCTATTTATGCATATCAGTTAGTTTATGATTTTTTCACCAGAGACTTTGGTATGTTAGTGCAACAAACAATAATCTGCACGTTTAAAATAGTTTAAGTACCACTAGTTTTATTGTAATGCGTTTCAAAGCTTTCTCGTTAAGTTCCGAATCAGCGCTTAAATAACGTTTGACAAATAGGGTGCCGAGTGGTATTTTCACTACAAATAGAGGAATTATGATTTTATTTTTGCAAGTTAAGGAGTTACACAAAAATTGAGGTTCGCAAAAACGTTACAATTTCTTAGACAGCACATGCACCTTTCGGCTAGTTTCAGCAATATAATATACCAGCAATCTGAAAGTTTACTCAAGTGTTTTTCTCAGTAAAATTTGTGTGATGACAATTTCATACAATTATTGTGTGGTTTCATTTTGCTACAATTTATATAAAATAACGCAAATACGGGCAAGCGTATGGCGAACAAATATACAATACAATTTGTACCAATTTGTAAAAGGTATGAATCTATATCAGCATAAGCTGTAATAAATGTAGTACAACACAAGTATGGCATATTGTGCAAAATTTGTTTGAATTGTAACACAGAACATGCATGATTGTAAAAAATCCTTTGTATGAATTTACACATAAGAAATGTATAACTTGTTATTGTACATTTACTTTGTATGAAATTATATACAACATATGCATGACAAATTACCACATCATTTGCATGAAATCAGAGAAGAAATGTATGTTAAGTTGTACATGATTTATGTAAAATTTTAGATAATAATTATATGTTTTGTAGCACATAATTTTTTGAAGCTTTAAAGCAAAATATATCATAAAATTAAATTTGAAAATTAGTACAAAACTTGCAGTTGTATTTAACATTCATACATTGCGTGTATCTTTTTTCATAATATTTATAGAAAATCATACATTAGATATATTATATTTAATACAAAATTATATGAAAATTGATATATTAAAAATATTAAATTTCAGTATTATATCAAATATGAACATTGATGCAATACATATATTATTTTTTAATACAAATACGCATTAAAATTCATACACTAAATGTATTCATTACATACAATGCTTTTAGAATTCATACCATGCATGTATTGTATTTGAGATGTAAATATTATGTGAAGATTCTTACATTAAGGTATAGTTTACATGTAAATCTAAAATGCAATCAAATACAGTTGTATTTTTATACAAACCATAGCTTAAATCAGACAAAGAGTTCACCTGCATTAAATTTCATTGCGAAAAGTTTTGATTTTCCGTACACATTTCAATTGTATGAACAAGCATATAATTATGTATGTAAATTAGACCGCCGGAGTGGTGTTTAACACACACGCATATATGTATCATATGTAATAATTCTGTTTGAGGGGTAGTATACATAAAACTGTGTCTTGAAAAGAATTTTTGGAAAATTTGAATGCATAGGTTATATCGTTAAAGTTTGTTTTCCCGTATTTGGAT
>JASANE010004072.1:0-11245 GCA_030248225.1 Trileptium ribeirensis | reverse complement strand
TCAACGAGTTAGGTACCGTGTTGATGCGAGTTCGACAAATGTTGTCTGACTGCCAAGAGCCACTAAAATTCCGGGACCCACATGTGATCATGATCGACTATGAGCAACCTGGACCTTCTGGCACTTAAGTAACACTACTGTGAACAGAGCAGTGTATTAAATCGTTTGTTTGTAAACAAAAAAACAAAAACATAGAAAAAAAATAAAAAAAAAAATAAAAAAATAATAAAAAAAAGTTAATAAAATATTATCTTGGTTGTTGCTGTATGGTATATAATCATTTCCATTTTTTGACTCGTGTGAACAATTCTGCGATATTTGTCACAAATCTTTCCACCACGTGTTTAACTAGTAGGGATTACAAGATAATCTTCATAATTGACATAACAATAGTGAAGTTTAGATAACTGCCTAATGGAAGCTTAACGAGAAGACATAAAGTAGTTGCATGTATCGCGTTAATTCGTTAGCCGTGTGTATCCCCCACTATGTAGGTTTGCGACATAGGAGTATACAGTAGATGTTTCGCCAACTGCCGTTAACTGTAAAACAAATGTAAATCAAGTTTCAAAAGCCCATAAGTTGCTTAAACTACACTATAAAATATAACTTCTTTGTTTCGCCGTGTCACAGATGGACTGGCTTAGTCATACAGTCTAAACTGCCAAAATTCTACCTAGAAAACAAGTCTTGTATTAAAGCTTGCTAGCAAAATTTGGTACTTCCTCGGTATAAAAAACACTGGTGCAATTAATACCTCCCGTCGTTATGTTCATTAGAGGTAAAATAATGTAGGATGTACAGCCTTTTGGACATGTATGCATTGTACTGCTTAACGTCGCTCATGTGAGCAATTTTGCGATATTTTATCAATTCTGTTACTTTTGTTAATTACTGGTGACATCGTTTATTTATAGTGCTATTAGGATACAACTGCGTCAATAATTACACACAGATTACTGTGAAAATCGTTTTTGGTATACTTCTATCGTTCTCAATAGACACATTGTAAAAAAAACTAAGACTATAACAGTGAATTTAAATTGCATAGTATACTCTAGTCTAAGTCAAACAGCGAGCAATGACCAATTTCGGCAGTTGCAATATATACTGCGAGACTTCCTTCCAAAGAACTGATATAGTTTGACCAATACCCAAGTATTAATCTAAACTCTTTTAGCTAAATTGGTGCCTTTTCTATAATAACAAAACTGTGCCATTGATGTCACTGTCCTTGCGCTATCTTGAGTTCCAATCCTACGTCCTGTAGTATTATAGTTTATAGGCTAGGCTCAGAGTTTAATTCAAGTATTATTTGGGGCATTTATTTGACTTAAGTGGTACATTGAATTAAAGGATCAGGGTTCATCGTTTTTCGTAACGACAGTCGGACATTCCCAAAAGTCTAGAGTGCTGAAATTCTCTATAAAAAACGTTCGTTCGATTGTTCTTCGTTACAGTTTTATGAAATAATTACCCCGTTCCATTGGATTGACTCAGCGTAATAACAGATATATAACATACTTGTCGAAGGTCCGTCTTCTTAATGGGGTAAAAGGTCGGGAAGGTGTCCCGAGGGATAGTCCAGAGGGTTTAGTTTCTAAACAATTAACGAGCTCAAGTTTTTTCAAATTTTGATAAAATTTCCCTAAAATTTTTGCTAATTTGCGACAAATTTTTCCTAATTTCCTCCAGTTTTTGTCAATTTCGCCCAATTTTTGCTTGATAATAGGTATATAACCTACTGTGTAATTTTCCTCAAGAGCTGTCGTCCTTTAAAACCGGCGGAACGTTGGACTAGCAAAATTTTGCCTTAAATTTGGATCTTAACAAGAAAATACTCGTGAAACACTAAACAAGCAAGGCAATTTGGACTACCCCTGTAGTGACGGCGCAAGGATTTGCGGTTGTGTTATAAACAAACTGGTTTTTAGAATTGTGTCCAGTCCACCGTTGCTGATTACTGAGATTTTACTTCTACTGCCCTTTTGGGCTGTAGAATTATGGATGGGGTTAAAGTTAAGCTAGATATAGCAAGTACTGCGATTTACCAAACGCTAGCCTATGTGACCACGGGACACATACGTCCGCCCCATTGCATTCGATTTTGCCCGAAAGTGGTAAAACGCAACCTCAGTAACTCATAAGCCATGACAAACTAGAATCGGAATTACCTGTGTTACTGCCAGTCGTCTTACAAAAATTAGACAACAAACAGATGAGAAATCAATAGCTATGATAATATACAATATTATTTTTGCCGAAATGCTCAACAAAAGCAACATTTTCAAGAAAGCAGCTTACCGACTTGCAATTTTGTAAAGCTTAGTTGGTATTGTGTTTGACGATTCATTCCATGAACAACGTTTACAGAGTTGATTAATATTGGCTGTCTTCTATGTCGAGTTAGGAACATAATTCAGCGGAAGTTGTAGCGGACACGATTTAGGAATCGAAAGCTTCGCAACTAATTAAGTAGGCGTTTGCTGATATTCCGAAATACTACATCAAGCATATTTGCTTAGAATTGAAAGCACGTCATATTCAGTGCGGCTGTGTAGATCGCATTTACGCACCACTTTTCAAAATTTTTGACGACAAACAGCGAACACGATTTCGGAATCGAAAGTTTTGCAACTGATTAAGCGGCGGTTTGCCGATATCGCGAAATCTAATCTCAAACGTATTCGCTTGGGATCGAAAGTACTTCACATTCAGCTCGGATGTGTAGCTTGCATTGACGCACTACTTTCCAAACCTTTTTATGATCGCGATGTCTCTCAGTTATGTTCCATAGGTAGCAAAAGGTTGGAAAACCTTCAATGCTAGGACACGTTCACGTTGATATGCAAAAAGTTTGATCAATAAACTGAATTTTTTAACTTTGCTTACTGATGTTGAGTATATCGATATGTCCTACCCAACGTGTACTTGTGGCCACTGGAAACGTTGTACCAATCCCCGCAACCGTAATATGAAGTTGTTACAGTTACGATCAAAATCACAGTACTGATAAAAGATGACATCCGCACATACACTAGACTATACGTAGATATAAACAATATTGACAGGATAAAATATTTACACGAACAGCAAATTCTTCTTTTAGTAATTCTATGTAAATTTAGTTCAGATCCGTCTGTCCAATTTCATAAGAACAAGCACAATATTATATAAACATATTTTCTAACGAAGAACTTTATAAAACCAAAATTAAAGTTTCTTCTTTTTATCATTTGTACAACCTACACTGAGATATGATGCTCCCAAACAGTTGTATGATCATGAATATTTACTATGTTTTAGATCAAATCTGCATTTCAAGGCGTCTCCGATGACTACACTACCGATGTCAATATTAACGAGTTTAAGCAGTAAGTCATCACAGAGATAATCTGGATTGATTCGATGAACTTGATGTAATCGAAGAAAACTTGTCATTGAGATAACGGAAAGATTTATGTTGATATATCTTGTTTTCGATGTATTTTTGTAAATTATAAAAACCAAAAATTTTGTATTCAGATTGGACATATATCAAGAGAGAATTTCTACAATGTGGGCTCGCCGCACTTACACGAAAACAATGACTATTTCATCTGACGGTTCCAAACTACGACTTTTGAACTTTTCTGCTTGGAAGTAACTGAGAATCACACAATTTTGCATATTTGTGTTAGGTACTCCATGGCAGTTAAATAACATCCGAGTCCACAAATAGAGCAAAACTGTGAGCTACGAAAACTCGATGCTGTGCTAAGACCACACTGTTTCTGCGGGTTTAGCGTCACTGCTTTTAATTATTTGCTAGCCAGATCAAATCATGACTAATATTTAGATCAAACGAGATCGATAAGTAATAAACGCAATAATAAATATCAATTTATTCATAGCTGAACTTTGAGCAAATCGGTGTATCGTTTGCAAAGTTACAGACACTAGCAGTAACGTTTGAGCTATTTATCCGGAAACAATATAGTCCCGCATTTCGTAGCTATAATATTTCATATTGGGATGATTTCGGCAGTATCCACTTAACAAAGGTAGAATAGATGGTGAAACATCCAAATGTAAAACATGGTCATACATGGTAATACCGTGACCTTCAATAGAATCAACAATTTGATAACCATATATTATGACAACAATATATAGGCAGACCATGGTTAACAATATTGCTTTTAGTAATTTATGCCGCAGGTTGAACGAGGTTATGAAAGTATCGACTGTATAATACGTCGCTTATAGAGACACCAACTATTAAAATTTAAACTATACGCCACCCGTCATCCTCAAGCCATAACTACAGCAATACCTACGCACAATTGGTAGTATTGCCCTCTTATTCAGTTACTAAAAAGGTTATCGAATAGATAGGACTGTAGTTGCAGTAGCAGAGGCCCCCTATATTGTGAAAAAAATTTTTAACGTCACTTTACCAGTTGCCATGTTACAGGTGGAAACAACAATGTTCGACATGATTTGGGTTTAAAAGTGAAGTTTGTCTTATCCCAGTTGTTGGAAAGAGATACACAAAGAGCAAAGCGTACACCACTATGTGCCAATGGTAAACTGCAAGCAATAGTAATTAAATTACATATACCCGCTTGTCCCTTCCCGAGCAATAGTCGTTGTAAAAAAACTTTGGTTCATCGCGGCAACCTAGCAACGCAATAATCGATAACCTAGCAACAGGATAATCTATCTTTAGCACGAAACTTTATTATTATTGGTTTATGGTTTAGCGCGTTTTATGACGTGTCTTGCTCAGAGTACTATTTGACGCAATATGTTAATGAATCCTAGGTGACAGTTAGCCATGTCTACAACTTGGAACTATTTGGATATTTCCATCTTTGAGTTCAGGAAGTCATAACTACTTTTGCCGGATTAATGTTTGGTATTGCCTATGGTAAACCCAACAATAATAATCGCTTTAGCATTTGTAAACATGCGTGAACGAAATTTCTACAATGTGAAGCTCGCGTCGTGAATACTTAGATGCACCAAACATTTAACCAGCTTGTATCTGCAATTCCAAATAATACAAAAATCTGTAATAATACTTTGTATAAGAATGTATCAGTCGTATATGTATGTATAAGAAATGTCGCACGCTCAAGTATCGCACGCCCAAATGCGATTCACCATAAGAATACACGGGTAAATCGCGTCATGGCAATAAAATGTACGCAATTGTGTTGTCAGTTTAACATTACCGCACGAAGAATTTTCTAGGATACACTTGACGGCCTTATTGGCATACAGACTTCCTCCATTAGGTACCAATTCCAAGTGTGCAACCGCCTGACCAACCACTGACGTTACAGCTATCACCCATGGTTGTTATTCTTGTTGTAATCTTAGGGGAAGATGGTTGCTTTATCAATCCATGTATTCACAAGTATCTTTGGAAGTGATTAATATCCGTCAGAATACCGACAATCCTTTAGTTGCTACCGACAATCCTTTAGGTATTACCCAAAAATTAAATATAGCAATATGACTATACATTCAAGTGTATAGTAGTATCATAAACACTTCGTAATGCCAAGAATACGTAATCAACGGATTAGTATGGTCACATTCATATACTTTAATGTAAATCCGTATTGAATAACTCAAGGAGTTTTAGCCTTATATACCCACTCATTTTGAAATGGGGCAAATCATAACGAATCCTTGACTGTTGTTCAACTATCTTCCATAAAACTGGGTCAATTTGCTTAGGCCGCCCCAGAAATGAGAGTGGCACGGATAAATACATTCTAGTACTGGTTTACAGTTAAGTACAGGGAAGTGTCACACTTCTCGCCTATTATGCCGTGGTAATATTTATGTACTAATAAACGATGCATTGAGCCCCAACCGGAAAATTAGGAAAAGTTAGCTTAGTTATAAAATTGCCATGTAATTAACTAGTAGAAGAAACACCTGTATCCATGTGCGTGTCTTGCTTAAAGTGCTACGTGGTTCCATCTAAAATAAAACTAAATGATGTGTTCATAAATTGAAAATCTAAGCCACAAATTTGAACAAAATTTCATCAAAGTTTGAACGAATTTTTGCTTATTGTTTGCTTTTATGATGAATTTGAACGTGTGAAGGGAATTCATGCTTCTGAGGAACAAAGCATGAGCAAAACAAATATTGAAAATTTTTGAAAAAATGTAGTAAAATATTGCGAAAAACTTGTATTAAAATTTTGAAGCATTTCCACAATTTTCCATTACACATTGCAGCTAAATATTCAATAAATTTTCTTTAAAGTTAGTTCAAATTTTGTCAAATCAAGTGATATTGAGCTCAAATTTTTGGGAACGCAGATTTTGTTATACCTGAGAACTACCAAAAATGACTACTTTTAAAGACCTTGATTGCTCACGCGCAAGCTGCTGATAGTTAATACTGTGTCCAAATTTAAAAAAACAGTGAACAGTGTTTTTCCAAGTGGATTGACTACCTGAAACATCACTACGGAGATACCAAAGGAGAACTCAAGACAAAATATTTCAGTTGCATCTCCGGTTTTACCATTGAAAATATTTCCCCTCATTTAATTTCCTAACGACATTTCGTTTAAGGGCTACTGCAACTGAACAACATATGCCGCAATATATGCTGCTCGTTGCTCTCGATAGTTCTTCGTCAGCCAACCCAGTTGCGAACGTCGGAATAAGTTCTAGTTCGTCATCCACCGGTCACGTCATTGTCGATTTTACCCTTGAATTTTTCGCTGCAGCCGGAGCTAAAAATTTACCGAATTTAAATAATTCCTATATTGAAGATAAATTAAAAGATCAAAATGGAAACTGGTCAGCAACAGGTTAGTTTCTATTTTTCCGATTTTTCCACAAACCCATTAAGCTGCGACCCACAAAGTGATTAAGGGTAGAGTGGTTGCGAACTCTAATGCACTAGACTGCGATTTACAAGCCATTTATGTCAAATATTTAATTCCCCTGATCACGTTTAAAACATCTGAAGGGAAGCAGAATGATAATATCACATAACGAATTTCGACAAAACTGTAATAATCAAATTTTAACTGTGTCCAGCATAGCTATAATCTTAGCAAAAATAATTCTATTAATCATGTTGTTTGAGTATTTTACCAAACAGCATTATGACTCAGAAATACTTTGAATAAGGCTTCCTTCTGACTTTTGACTTATTTTTCGTTTTTTGGTAAGGGGGAGCAAAGGACTCTCACTGGAACGATATGTGGAAATTCGAATTCGAATTTCTCCCCATTTTAGTTTTCTGTCCATCTTACCTCAAGTTTTAATAACACAAGTCATCCAGTATAGCTATAATCTTACCAAAAATAATTCTATTAATCATGTTTGAGTATTTTACCAAACTGCATTATGACTCAGAAATACTTTGAATAAAGCTTCCTTCTGACTTTTGACTTATTTTTCGTTTTTTGGTAAGGGGGAGCAAAGGACTCTCACTGGAACGATATGTGGACATTCGAATTTCTCCCCATTTTAGTTTTCTGATCATCTTACCTCAAGTTTTAATAACACAAGTCATCCAGTATAGCTATAATCTTATCAAAAATAATTCTATTAATCATGTTTGAGTATTTTACCAAACTGCATTATGACTCAGAAATACTTTGAATAAAGCTTCCTTCTGACTTTTGACTTATTTTTCGTTTTTTTGGTAAGGGGGAGCAAAGGACTCTCACTGGAACGATATGTGGACATTCGAATTTCTCCCCATTTTAGTTTTCTGTTCATCTTACCTCAAGTTTTAATAACACAAGTCATCCAGTATAGCTATAATCTTACCAAAAATAATTCTATTAATCATGTTTGAGTATTTTACCAAACTGCATTATGTCTCAGAAATACTTTGAATAAAGCTTCCTTCTGACTTTTGATTTATTTTTCGTTTTTTTGGTAAGGGGGAGCAACGGACTCTCACTGGAATGATATGTGGACATTCGAATTTCTCCCCATTTTAGTTTTCTGTCCATCTTACCTCCAGTTTTAATAAACAATTCATAATAAAGCTGTGTAGATATCATATAGTATCGGTCTGGCATAAAGATATACAAATACCTTGGATTGACAGAAAACCTGATAGCATTTTCTACCTCAAATACATCATGACTTATGCTTTGTATATACAAGTATACCGATAAAAAGTCCATATTCTTACAAAAAATGCACATACATACTCAGAAATTTACATATTTACGTAAAATGTGTGCTTACACATAGATAAGATTGCATACATGTACAAAAAACGCACATGCGTGCATACATAAGTAGTGCAAGTACATACATACTTTAAAAGTGCTCTGGTATACATGCATAAATTGCAATGCACATTCATATAAAACAAAGCGTACGTACATACATAGAAGGCGCTCATGCAAGCTGAAGTGCACATATAATATTTATAAGCATTTTAAACATACATATATAAATATAAGTGCACATTGACAAACACATAAAAATTGCACATACATACATGTGTAATAAGTGCTCATACAATATACAAACATAGTGCACACAGATACATACATAACACTGCAAATGAATACATACACAAAAAGTACACATACATGCATATATCATAAAATTGCATATAAATAGATATAACAAAACTGTGCATAAATACATTCGCTAAAAGTATACACGTATACATACGTAGTAAGTGCATATACATACATGCGCAATAACTAAATATACAACATGCCTAAACAATTCACATAGGTACACACATAAAACTGCACATTATATATGTAGTAGTTAACAGACATTTGACAAATAAGCGCTGCGTCAAACCGCGACTCTGGCCAATAGAGGCAGATAATTCTCGGTGTCAAATTAGTAACCGCCTAAAGTTGTGTCGCCAGCGTCACATAGAAAAGCTAACCTGTTTTTCTGACAATTCGGTCGCACGCCACGTCTCTCGACGAGCTGGTCAATTATTTGTCCTTAATGATTGCGCTAGACGAATACGGGTTCTGGTTTATACTGAGTCACAAGTTAGTATTGTAAAATCTACTTTAAAGAAAAAGACGCAATTGATTTGTCTTCCTCGATTCCAAGTAGCCAGTGGTGCCGCGGCCATAGTATATAGAGAAGGTTCGCTTACACTCGATTTTAGATTCATATGCAAATTGAGTTGGCTCTCGCAATCTAAAATACCGCATATTCAATCATCGGTACAAATTTCTTCGTAGATTTCACGTCGCTAGTTGATTACAGTTCAAACAATTACGGAATTGTATGACTCAGGTCAAAGTGGCTCCACAACCATTTTATCAAAGCTCAAAGAATTTCTTAGTTCCAACGCTTCTTCGGATATTCATGTAACTGACTGATTGATTGGCATGCATCGGAAGTTAAATCAGAGATCAATCCATTCAATAAATTAGCTCCAGTCAAGCATACATAGAAACACCGCTTCCCTCAAAGGGTCCGCGTGCATTTGCCCCACCACTGTGGTTCTCTGTAAGCAAAGTGAAGATAACAAGGCAAGAATTTGAACATGTACCCCAACTCGGTATTACTTGTCCTTCAGTGAGATTATGGTCAACGTCAAAACAATTTTAAACATTCTTTTACTGTAATCAATATTAGACTCTTGCGTACGCAAATATGTATTATGCGCTAGAAGCAGCATTGCGCTGCCCCACTGTGGACATATCGGAATACATTAGAACCGCCTACCAACCGAAAATGCCTTGGGATCGTTTCATCAAATTTAGACAGAAATTGCAAATGCAACGGCGTAAAGCAGTACCTGATTCAGGCTTATTCCGTAATCATTAGAGGCCGCCAAGTACCCATGGTCGCTATATGATTCGTTCTAAAATGTAACCGTCTTTTGAAACTGGTTGGCATTATTTAAGTATTTGTTTTACGCTGTAATAGAAACCACAACGTAAAAAGCATTGCGACTTTACACGTACCTGTGTAACGAATAAATGCATATTGAATAATGTTTTCCGCATAATACGTTTTTTCGCCCGGCCGTTTTTCAGGCCACCCGGTTTATCTGCCGGCTGTTTTACTGGCTTACGGGTTAGTCAGCTAATTGCGACCGGCCGGAACTTTTCATGAAATTGAAAAATCCGACCGGTGCCAAAACTACATGGACTATGACAAGAAATTAACGTGTACTGGAGACCTTAAAACTCACAATTCCGAACCACTACCCGACTCTACATATTCAAGGCATCACAACAACACATCATGGCACAAACATTTTCTGCAAAACTGAACTGGTTTGGGCGTACCACCGGACTCCAGCGGCGGCATAGGATATTCTGAAAACTGCAGCATATACGCTATTCCATTTTTTCGAATCCACTACGATGCTGTTTTGTCTGATAAATGCGGTGCAGTCACCTCAACGAACTATTGATGCTCGCGTTCTCGATGGTTTTCCCACTTATATCGACGACATTGTCGGTATTTCCGAAGGAAGTGTCAAAAAAGCATTCGAACACTGTTTTCACTCTATTGAGGTTGACTTGCAAAGACGCGAATTCAGAGAGCTGTTATTACTTGCCCAGATATAATGCGGCGTTGCAGTCACTGCACATCCTGGCAAAATTTTTGAAAAGCTGCCACAGAAACTGGGTCACATTTAGAAAAAACTACTACAGAAACTGTGTCACTTTTAAAAATGTTACAAAAAAACTGTGTCAGTTTCAGAAAAAAACTGCTACAAAAACTGTGTGAATACTAAAAACGCCGTTGCTACAGAGACTATACCACTTTTAGAAAAAACTGCTACCGAAACTGTCAATATCGGAAAATCAGTCCCAAAAACGGTGTGGGTTTTGCCGTTCCAAAACAAATATCGAAGCAATAAGACGTTTTGTTTCTCCAATAATGAAAAGGAAACTTAAGAACTATATATATCGCAACTTCCAAGTTAATTATAATTTCGAGCGCCATTTTTTTATTTTAGGCCATAGCGCTTGTCATTTTAGGTGCAGACCAAGCAAGCACAATTTATACCATGTTATTGAGCAATTCTGAAAATTTATAGATCCAATCTTCCCTTCTACGGATAAATACAATAAATTGAAAAAAATATATAATTCGCAATTCTTCTTGCTGTGGCAATTCTTCTTTCTTTCAACGAAAGCTATGAGGCGATACTTGCCCGTATCTGTGACAGCTATGCATTTTGGTATTCTACTGTATCACATGAAACCTTCCCCTTTTCATCCATGCTCGATTTCGGGAGTCTCAATCTAATGCCGTCA
>JASANE010004071.1:0-18768 GCA_030248225.1 Trileptium ribeirensis | reverse complement strand
TATTGGCTAGTCGAGTGTAGGTGAGCAATACATATCAAATATGCATAATTTCAATATTTCGATCCAATGAATAAAATGAATTCGTTAATATAGTTCGTTGCAGTATATATACTTAGCGGGCTAAGGTTTTAGAAAGTGGTGTTGATAATGAATTTTACGCTCTCATACTTAATATATATAATTTTCAAAATTCCAAAACCTTCTGTACATTATCGTTCTTCAGTGCGGCGCTTTCTCAGTGCCGCATAGCACACCATGCCTACGTAATTACCATTGTTGCTCCGGCCCCACGACAACAAACTTCCAAAGCAGCTGTCATGATGCATAATTCAGGTAGGGGTAAGGGAACACGTGTCCCGAATTCTTAAAAATTTTAATATCATAATACGTCCATCATACTTTTTCATAATGCGTCAAAAAAATATTTGTATTTTAACTTTAAAATTTTTAACTTCAACTAAAAAGTATTTTTCTGCCAGTTTTGCAAGTCTTACAGTGTCATATCATTCCGTTCAAATTATGACTGCATTTCTAGTTTCAGCTGGTGCCGTCATGTTGGCTTTGAAAATAGGGCAGCACGTATATTTTTTATAAAGTGTTAAAAACAATATTTTGTTTTTTTTACCATGCAATTCATCGTGGGGGATTCGGTTCGGTACCCCGCAATCGATTTTTTTGGCCCAACTGGGGTCTCACAAATATATTCAATGCCTAATTAACATAAACAAAAGCAGCCTACACTGTCGGGAAACACAGACGCATGTGAAGAACCTTCGTTCGAAAACAAAAAATTATCTTTTTTAAAGAAGACGCCCAGCAGTCGAAAATTTGCTATTAACAATAGAATTTATGCGCCTGGACTACATATAGTTAGTTTAAAATATAAAACTTTATGAATTTTTGGGTTCCATATATGGTTTTTGAAACATGTCAAATTTTCAAAATTTTGACATGTTTTGAAAAAAATTTCGACTTCAGCGAATTTCGACACGATGGGAAATAGCAAAAATGAATTCAGACCTGGTAAGCTCGACAACACGAATTTTTGATGTCATCAATTCTCGGAATCCTATGTTTTCATTTTCTCAATTGTAGTCAACAACGAGACGTTTTGCTTATATGCCATTTTTGACTGGCATGCATGTTTAGCGGAGGCTTTGACTATAAGTGTATAAATGTGCAGCAGTGCAACCAAAACTGTAATGCACACTCTGACAAAAAGGTGAAATTCAATGTCACAGCTGAATGGCTGTGACAAAAATCATACCGCATAGAGCTAACGCAGCATTCTTAATAATATATTCTCATTATTCATGAAATTTTGATATTGTCGCCTCCAATTTGGTTTTTTGATCTCCCAAAACTACGATTCTATTTATATGACAAATTAAGCTGATACATGAAGTAAGACGTAATAAATGGTAAGCAAACACGCGCCTATTCTATTTACTAAAAAATCGCGATCTGCAAAATCTGTTTCGGCTGCATAAGTAAATCTCAGTTCATTCAAAACCGTGTTTCTCGCAAATTTTCCTTTATTTAACGCGGAATGCTCGTGCAGTAAATCTTAAGCTGCCCGAGTCGAAACAATAAAAGTATAGACTGTTTTCACCATGGGCCATTTCCAAAACTGGTGAAACTTGTACTTTAAAAAGTTATAACCTTCAACACAAATTTTTCATAAGGATACTGTCGTGTTCCTATAACATGAAGCATGGATTTAATGCTGTGCAATAATTGTTTTCGATTGTAAAGCACAAACAAATTAATCATATATAATTTTGGTCTCAAAATAGCTATAATGGGAGTTTTAAATTTAGTAGAAACTTTGAATAACCAAGTCTCAAAGTATGCATCATAACGGGATCTATTATTCTTAAAAAGTCTAATGTTGGCAATATAAGTTTAATTCG
The DNA here is from genome assembly GCA_030248225.1 of Trileptium ribeirensis. NCBI lineage: Eukaryota > Metazoa > Nematoda > Enoplea > Enoplida > Thoracostomopsidae > Trileptium > Trileptium ribeirensis. Next base: position 16,855 of record JASANE010004071.1, on the reverse strand, counting down.
TCATATAATCAGAATTCGTAGTTTTGGGAGATCAAAAACCAATAAAAGCAACAATATCAAAATTTCATGAATAATGAGAAATATATTATTATAAGTAATGTCTCTTGCGTTAGCTCTCCAAATACGGTATGATTTTTGTCACAGCCGTCAGGCTGTGACATTGATTTCACCTTTTGTCAGAGTGTGCATTACAGCTTTGGTTGCACTGTACTGCATGTATCTGTTATAGTCAAAGCCTTTGGTAATATTCTGACCGCTGGAGTCTGCATGCCAGTCAAAAATGGCATATAGCAAACGTCTCAAATTTGTCTCGACTACAATTGAGATGAAAACATTTAGGAATTCCGAGAATTGATGACATCGAAAATTATATTATCAACTTTACCAGGTCTGAATTCATTTTTGCTATTTCATAGACAGCATATTCGAAAACGCTGAAGTTGAACTTCCTGAAACATGTCAAAATTTTGAAAATTTGACATGTTTCAAAAACCATATATTATGCTAAACCGTCGTAAAGTTTATATTTAAATAACTATATGTAGTCCAGGCGCATAAATTCTATTGTTAATAGCAATACGACTGCTGTGACATTCTTCTTTTAAGAATATAATTTTTTGTTTTCAAACGAAGGTTCTTCACACATAGTATGTGTTTCCGACAGGGTAGCTTGTTTTTGTTTATGTTTAAATTAGCATTGAATATATTTGTGATCCAGTTGGCGATGATTCAGTACAACCGATATTTCAGCAATGGATTGGTGGTAAAAATCGAAGTGTTGTTAGAATCGCCAGTGCAAAAGTTTTTAACACTTTATAAAATATACGTGCTATTATTTTCAAAGCCAACATCAACGGCACCAGCTGAAACTAGAAATGCAGTCATATTAAAAATTTGAATGATATGACACTGTTAAGACTTCAGACTAAACATGGCAGCGCGGTTTGGAGGAGTCGGCCCAGGTTGGCCTGATCTTTTAGTTGAAGTTAAAATTTAAACGAGGCTAAATATTTTTGACGTATGAAAAGTATAATAGACGTATTATAATATTAAAATTTTAGATTTCGGACACGTTCCTTACCTACCTGAATTATGCATCATGATAGCTGCTTTGGAAGTTTTTGTTGCTCGGAACCAGAGCAATGAATTGTTTTACTCCTTGTTTGTTCGGGGTTTTTACTTTACATAGGCGTGGTGTGCTATGCGGCACTGAGACCGCACTGAAGAACAATAATGTACAGAGGTTCGAAGGATTCCTATATCTAAGTATGCAAGCGTAACGCATTATCAAAATCACTTTCTAAAACCTTAGCCCGCTAAAGTATCTGGACTGCTAATTCTGCAACGAACTATATTAACGAATTCATTTTATATAATTGGATCGAAAAATATTGAAATTATGCGTGTTGAGTATGTATCTCACCTACATGTTGGTGCGATGTGTTTCTACAAATATACTAAAGACAGTTTTGGAGTTTGGTGCGTCGAAGCAAATCTACTTTGAGTTTTCCAGATTGAAAACACACAGTTATTGCCCCAAAAAACTTTAAATGTGTACACCTTTCCCCCACCAACTCAAAGTAAATCGCGAAAATATTTTAGTCTAATTTTCAGCCATCAATATTTCTAGTTTGTTGAACGCAGTATAGGCTCTCCATGATGCACGAACTAACTGGAAATTTACGAACGTGCGAAAATTGCCAATATCGCACATTTGTATGTAGGCATTCTGAATTATATAACCTGCGTTTGAATACTCCTGCCCGCTGTTAAAAGTCGAGTCAAAACACCACGTATGTTTGCACAATTGCCAGCTTCAGTCGCTCCCCCCCTTTTATCAAACATTTTAGGATCAAACGAGATGTTTCAGATGAAATAAGCAACCACGCTATTGGCAAAAAAGCAGCCGGCAAACAAATGTTCACGTCTTCGTGTATCACAAGTCTTTAGCTCGTACATAGCATGCGCTCATCGACATGCACACGCCACCACCTTTTCGAACTGACTTTACAAGCGTTTAAGTCGGCTGTTGTAAGCATGTGGCTTGTTCTTAAATTCCATTCGTAACATAATTTGAAACCACAGAATACGTGAATTACCACGTTGTTCGCGAAATCGACGAAACTTGTGGTAATTCACGTATTATGTGGTTTCAATTTATGTTACGAATGGAATTTTGAGAACAAGCCACATGCTTACAAAGGGCAACAGCCCAAATCTAAATGATATTTCTAGCCCCAAATTACTTTGGGGTAATCTCATTCGAAAAAAGGTCTATTTCAAATGAGCTCTCAGGATACCCGATCTAATGTGTGATTAAACTTTATATGGGTACACCAGGACTATTCTTTTGTAAAGTCAGTTCGCAATACTAAAAAGGGTGACCATAGCCGACATATAAGTATGTCGATGACGGCATGGTATGTACGAGCTAAAGACTTGTGATACACGAAGACGTGAACGTTGTTTGCGGCTGCTTTTTTGCCAATCAGCATCGCAGTTTGCTTGCCTTGTTCATCTGAAACATCTCGTTTGATCCTAAATGTTTGATAGAAGCAAGTGACCGACTGAACTGGCAATTGTGCAAACATACGTGGTGTTTTGACTCGATTAGTAACAGCAGAAAGGAGTATTCGAACGCAGGTTATGTGACTCAGAATGCCTACATACAAATGTGCGATATTGGCAAATTTCGCACGTTCGTAAATTTCCAGTTAGTTCGTGCATCATGGAGACCCTATCTGCGTTCAACAAACTAGAAATATTGATGGCTGAAAAGTAGACTCCAATATTTTCGCGATTTAGTTTGCGATTTTGCAGCCGTGATGTACACATTTAAAGTAGACTGTCACAAAATCTACCTGTTTTAAATCTGGAAAACTCAAAGTCGATTTGCTTCGACGCACCAAATCGAAACTGTCTTTAGTATATTTGTGGGAACGCGTCGCAGCAACGTGTAGGTGAGATACATACTCAACACGCATAATTTCAATATTTCGATCCAATTATATAAAATGAATTCGTTAATATAGTTCGTTGCAGAATTAGCAGTCCAGATACTTTAGCGGGCTAAGGTTTTAGAAAGTGGTGTTGATAATGCGTTACGCTTGCATACTTAGATATAGGAATCCTTCGAACCTCTGTACATTATTGTTCTTCAGTGCGGTCTCAGTGCCGCATAGCACACCACGCCTATGTAATGTAAAAACCCGGAACAAACAAGGAGTAAAACAATTCATTGCTCTGGTTACGAGCAACAAAAACTTCCAAAGCAGCTATCATGATGCATAATTCAGGTAGGTAAGGAACGTGTCCGAAATCTAAAATTTTAATATTATAATACGTCTATTATACTTTTCATACGTCAAAAATATTGCATCGTTTAAATTTTAACTTCAACTAAAAGATCAGCCCGACCTGGGCCGACTCCTCCAAACCGCGCTGCCATGTTTAGTCTGAAGTCTTAACAGTGTCATATCATTCAAATTTTTAATATGACTGCATTTCTAGTTTCAGCTGGTGCCGTTGATGTTGGCTTTGAAAATAATAGCACGTATATTTTATAAAGTGTTAAAAACTTTTGCACTGGCGATTCTAACAACACTTCGATTTTTACCACCAATCCATTGCTGAAATATCGGTTGTACTGAATCATCGCCAACTGGATCACAAATATATTCAATGCTAATTTAAACATAAACAAAAACAAGCTACCCTGTCGGAAACACATACTATGTGTGAAGAACCTTCGTTTGAAAACAAAAAATTATCTTCTTAAAAGAAGAATGTCACAGCAGTCGTATTGCTATTAACAATAGAATTTATGCGCCTGGACTACATATAGTTATTTAAATATAAACTTTACGACGGTTCAGCATAATATATGGTTTTTGAAACATGTCAAATTTTCAAAATTTTGACATGTTTCGAAAATTTCGACTTCAGCGTTTTCGAATATGCTGTCTATGAAATAGCAAAAATGAATTCAGACCTGGTAAAGTTGATAATATAATTTTCGATGTCATCAATTCTCGGAATTCCTAAATGTTTTCATCTCAATTGTAGTCAACAAATCCGAGACGTTTGCTATATGCCATTTTTGACTGGCATGCAGACTCCAGCGGTCGGATCTGCAAAGGCTTTGACTATAACAGATACGTGCAGTACAGTGCAACCAAAGCTGTAATGCACACTCTGACAAAAGGTGAAATCAATGTCACAGCCTGACGGCTGTGACAAAAATCATACCGTATTTGGAGAGCTAACGCAACATTCTTATAATAATATATTCTCATTATTCATGAAATTTTGATATTGTTGCTTTTATTGGTTTTTGATCTCCCAAAACTACGATTCTATTTATATGACGAATTAAACTTATATTGACGTAGACTTTTAAGATAATGGATCCCGTTATGATGCATACTTTAGACTTGGTTATTCAAAGTTTCTACTAAATTTAAAACTCCCATTATAGCTATTTTGAGACCAAAATTATATATGATTAATTTGTTTGTGCTTTACAATCGAAAACAATTATTGCACAGCATTAAATCCATGCTTCATGTTATAGGAACACGACAGTATCCTTATGAAAAATTTGTGTTGAAGGTTATAACTTTTTAAAGTACAGCTTCACCAGTTTTGGAAATGGCCCATGGTGAAAACAGTCTATACTTATTGTTTCGACTCGGGCAGCTTAAGATTTACTGCACGAGCATTCCGCGTTAAATAAAGGAAAATTTTGAGAACACGGCTTTGAATGAACTGAGATTTACTTATGCAGCCGAAACAGATTTTGCAATCGCATTCTTTAGTAAATAGAATAGGCACGTGCTTGCTTACCATTTATTACGTCTTACTTCATGTATCAGCTTAATTTGTGCATTATTTTTTGCACAACATAACCAGGAAGATATACAATTTATATATAATAAGAATAAATTCATCCTAGCTAGCTAGCGACATAACTTCTAAGTGCTGGGGATGGTAGCTAGCTTTTGACTAATTTGCCATAAAGTGTGTTTGGTAATCGAGGTGTACCTAGAATGTGTACAGTATTATGCATTAGGTAAAAAGGGCCAGATTTAGCGACAATCTCCTATCTTGACCTTTAGCGGCAATCTCCTATCGACAACCGTGGATTAGAATAGAATCTCAAGCTGTTGTTTCTTTTGGCTGAACATTGTACTATTATACATCACATGTCATAACCATGTTTATTGTTCTAGAAAATATCATTTAAGAAACGACACCATATTTTGTACATAACCTATGCTCAGTCTTACAGACGGAATCATGGACTCTGGTTCCGCTCGGTTGTTCAGGTATTATAGCAAGATCGTCTGTTGAGCTGACCGAGCCTAGAACCCAAATTCACACCTATATTATATATACATTGCATTATGTTTCATTAGTAAAGCTATCTGATGACAATGCCAACAAGTAGTTGTCAAAACTAAATTATATTTTTCACCTAAATTTAATCCTGAATCTAAAGTATATCTTGTGACCTTGTAAAATGAATAATACAAGGTAGCAATGCTGCGAAATTAACATGTAAAATGCCTATGTTTATTCCTTCAAAATTTTCAAAGGGTGTCAAAAATTTAATGGTCAAAACTTGTCTCGAAATACGTTTTAATACAAATACCACTATCGCACAAGATTGTTTAAAACTCTAGCCGTTATAATAGCCCCAAAAAGGTATGCCAACGGCCAAAATATTAGCGGCTTTTGGGGCGTTGTGTTATCTAGTATCATATCAATACATAAAATGAGTCTTTCGGCATTATTTGTGAGTTACTGGGTTTAAAATACTTTAAATACATGGCGATTTTCAATGCTAGATTTAGCCAGCCGTTAGCTTACTGTATCAACAAATAATTATGCTGTATAATAAAAGCTGGGAAAATAATTTACCTTTTCAGGCATTTACCATACATGCCGGCAGGAGGGGTATGGGGGGTAGCCCCCCTGAGGTCCGGACCCCCCCCGCTTCCGAGGCCACAAGCCAGGGGGTAACCCCCCTGGGGTTGGGATGCGCAGCACCCCCCGAAGCGGAGCTTGGCGGCTCGACGAGTTTCGAAGTAGTTCATTAGTGCAAAAACTTGCGCACATTGAGCCTGCTTGTTGCTAGAGGTGCATGTGCGGCCGTAAATTTGTGGAAAGCTTTTTTGTTCACGACGTCATTCCCTGAAGTAAAAGTTAATTGAATAAATAATTATACTTATTTATATACTAACTAGATATTTAGACCTTGAATGTCTGCTATGGTCCACGGTGGATTAACCACGAACTCAGCACTAAAATAGCACTGGAACACTCCATCGCCGTAGAAGTCGCACTCGACAGCTCAGCAGACAAAAGCCACTGGCGAGGTTTCTTATGCCACAGACCTATACCAAATGAAATTGCTCAATTTTTACTTAGTTGTCATTTCATTTGTTTCTGAATTTGAGAAATTTTCTAGTTGAGAGATCAGTGATAGCTTAAATAATTTACAATTACAATACAAATTATTACATACACAGAGTTTTGAGGAAGGACCCTAGTGCAAAAACTGACCTCATATGCGAAAAATATGGCTGCGAAGACAAAAAAAACAAAAAAGGTCCCTAATACTTTGGCAGTCCGCATATGTTTTTGCTGTAATTATAACAGTTAGAGTTTTGAAAAAGTGTGAGAATGGCATTTGCGTTGAAACGTATTTGGAAACAGCGTTGAACATTAACTTTAATTTTTAAAACATTGTTCCAAAATATTACATGCATAAACATTTGCAATTTACATGTTACTTCGTAGCATTGTTACCTTGTAACAACATATTTGTCTTTTAGAGTAAAGCAAATGAATATGCTTCCGAGATTGAATTTTTTAAGCATGACCCTAGGTGATGTTACTTTGCGACTATGTTGAACACTTTTAAGTAATAAGGCTCGCGTATACTTTTTGTTCAGCATTTGTCCCGTACGATTGCGGGCATTTGGCCATCGCTTTCGCCACATATATAAGGGTCGAATTCTTGATCAGGGGGTAGCTGTACAGCAAAGGGGTCCACATGAGGCTGTCCTATCATTGTTGTTTCGGATGACCCTTTGGACGATTTTCCTGAATGAGGATCGTGTCTTATTTGGTACAATTGTATACTGCGCTTGGATTCAAAATAATATATCATTGCATATAGCGTGAGGTTTAACCTTTTCTTAAAATTACCAGGTCAGTTCATTTTGTGTTGCATTGATTATATCAACTACAGTTTAACCAGTAGTTTGGTAAAATTGTTCGATGTGTTGCATTAATACTCAGTTATCTTTTTAATGAACATATGAAAAAATATCACATCGTATGCTGGACACAGCGTTCCAATGTCAATAACTATAAATACATACACACAAAAAGCCTTAGTATATTTAGTAAAAACACACTTAGCATATTTAGCACCGCCTTTGCTTAAAAATTTATCCTAATTATGCTCATTTTAAGCATAATTATGTTTATTGCAAACTTTTAGCAAAGTTTGGTTCTTAATATTATGTTTTATTAATGCTGATAAATATTTAAGCAAATTGTGCTAAATATCTCGAATAACAAAAACAAAGCTAAAAATCTGCTTAATGTTTAGCAATATTACGTTTTAAATTTTAAGTTTTTAAGTATAATTCTTTGACATATGAAACCTAATATATGTTAAATATTTTAGGTCTTCATTTAGCATAGTTATGCTGAATAATTAGCTTAGTTATACTAAATACGTAGCACAAATTCGTACTTAATATTTAGCAATGATTAAGGACAGCAAGATATTTTAGTGTAGTTATGCTTGAAAATTGTATAATATTGCAACATAGTCAGCATAAACATTTTGAGTGTTATGTATGGGTTTGATACACTAATTTTGATGTTGCCAATATATCGCAAAATGTATAAACTATTTCCTACTTAGTTCATTAAGACTTTTCGAATTTTTGAAAACATTGAGAAAAATAACAGGAGCCTGACTTGTTTAAGATTTTATTCTCGCCATTATGGCTTAGATGGTCAAGCGGTAACCGCCTTACCCTGCTATGGACGCCTATGGTCTATGTGTAATGTAATGAGAACTGCCCTAAACTGGAACTATCAATTTTATCTGTAAAGAGATGTGTACATATCCTCCTGTTGGGACATATACATGCATGCACAAGGTCCGAGCTCTCAGAGGGGCGGGGGGGGTGGGGTATAGCCAGTGTCCCGGAAGTGGGGATCGTATGCGCCGGGTTAAGGGTTGGGGTAGAATGTCGAAATTTTTAAAACTTCACTTCAAGTTTGATCAATTATCTTTATTTTCGCTAATTTTCCCAGTTTTCCTAAAATGCTCCTTCATTTTTACCTACTTTATGCCTATTTTTCATATTTTTTCCCCAATTTTGGTGAATTCTACGACGCCGAGGAGAGGAGGGCTGGTGGGTTGACGCTTCGTGCCAAGGGAGTTATCGAAGTCGCAGTGGGTTAACTCTCCTCATCTATGAGCATGTATGAGCATATAGCTTCGCTAATTTTGGTCTATTAAATAAATATTTTGTAGCGTTTAGTAGCACGGATGGTACTGTATGACTTAGAAAACATAAAATTTTGTATCGTAACATATGTTTTTGACATAATGAGTACTTATAGTCGTTATACGCAGTAAAATTAATTACAAAATGACCGTCAATGCTGTTTTTAATAGTCTGAGGAAATGGTGAAATTTGGGCTATAAATTTCATGTGTATTCCTTGCACTAGCTGCCACGAATGATAAAGCTAATGACGATCTTGTATGGTCGAAACCAGCGAAAAACGTGTCCAGAATTCAGAATTCAAGCAAGGAGTTATCCGGTATAGCAAAAAATTAAATGTGCTTTCAAACAATCAAACTTTTTGCTCCAATTTTGACGAAACATTTTCGAAAATTCTTCTAAAATTTTCAACCCTTGAAGCCTAGGATGTCTAAAATAGTGGTTAAATAATCTGCGGGGGGTATAAAATTCTGGCACAAGAACATATGTGAGTCCTAATTTAGTGGTTCATTAAGCTTGAGGGTTTGTATTTACTACATGATCATGGCTGGTTGTCAATTTGGTGGTCCACGAGCCATGGATGAGGTATAGATTGGTCGTCCAACAACTTTGGGCTGTAGGTAGTCTGGCTACGGTGGTCCATGAGAATAGGTAAGGTAATCATGATATCTGATTTGCTTCGCGGTTAAAAACCATATTTAAGTGTAAAAGCAAAACCGACCGTGACGTGCCGCGGTCGGCAATATGGGCGATGATACGGAAGGTAAAGATAACGTCACACATTTCAGCAGATCGACTATCGTCGACCCTTGCTAATACGAATTTGTGCCCTAATTAAATATAGATTTTTATTATATATTACTGGGTTTTTAGCCGGTTTATGTTCTCTGTGTTATCGGAATTCTAGACACTTATGCATTTGTCGATAAGTCAGTCATCTATTCTTCTCGAAAATGTAATATTCAAAGACTGTACCAAATATACTTTACTTAAGTGGCTCCGCTCTAACCGACAGTTCAATTTATTTCTTGTAAAAGGAAGGACACAATAGTTATAACTTCCCTTGATTATTCACGAGAATATTGAAAACAGAATGTTTATAACTTCCAGTGGCGACGTCTAGACTGGGTGTGCAACCTGTCTTCAAACGCACACTGTATAAAAAACTTGTCATTGAATTTAGATAAAAGCTAAATCATCAAATTAACCTGTCACATCAACTCGGTGAGTTGTAAAATGTACGTTAGTTATAACGTCGTTTGATTATTCACGAGAATATTGGAAACTTAGTGCTTAAAAGTTGTTTCAGTGGTTATCATGGCAGCACAGGTGTGCAACCTGTATTCAAAGGCACACCACAGAAAAAGCATTTCGTTGAACTTAGATAATAGCCAAATCAGTAAATTAATTAATCCGTGACGAAAGCATTGGAACATCACCTTGGTAAGTTGTGAAATGTAGGACGCAATAGTTATAAAGTCGCTTGATTGTTGACGCGAATATTTAAAAAAAGAATGTTTATAAGTTGTTCCAGTGGCACTGTTGTTCAACTGTTTTCAAAGGCACACAGTATAAAAATTATCTCATTTAACTTAGATAAGAGCCAAATCAGTAAATCACTCTGTGACGAAAGCATTAGCACATCACCTTGCTGTGTTGTAAAATGTCGGACGCAATAGTTATAGCTTCCCTTGTTTATTCACGAGAATATTGAAAACAGAATGTTTATATGTTGTTCCAGTAGCTGTTGCTAGCATAGGTGTGCAACCTGTCTTCAAAGGCAAGCATTATAAAAAGCGTGTCATTGAATTTAGATAAAAGCCAAATCATCAAATTAATCTAGAACAAAAACATAGGCACCTCACTTCAGTGAGTTGTAAAATATAGGATGCAATACTTACAACGTCGCTTCATTATTCACGAGAATATTGAAAACATAATCCTTATAAGTTGTGCTAGTTGCTACCATGGCTAGCACGGGTGTGCAAACTGTTTTCAAAGGCACACCAGATGAAAAACATCTCATTGAACTTAGATAAAAGCCAAATCAGTAAATTAATTAATCTGTGACGAAAGCATTGGCACATCACCTTGCTGAGTTGCAAATGTAGGACACAATAGTTATAACGTCGCTAGATTGTTGACGAGAATATTGCAAACTCGGTGTTTATAATTTGTTTCAGTGGTTATCATGGCAAGCACCGGTGTGCAACCTGTCTTCAAAGGCACATGACATAAGAAACCATCTCATTGAACTTATATAAAAGCCAAATCAGTAAATCAATTTCTGAAGTAATCCTTGGCACATCACCTTGCTGAGTTGTAAAATGTCGGACGCAATAGTTATAGCTTCCCTTGATTATTCACGAGAATATTGAAAACAGAATATTTGTATGTTGTTCCAGTAGCTGTTGCTCGCATTGGTGTGCAACCTGTGTGTAAAGGCACACAGTATAAAAAGCGTGTCATTGAATTTATATAAAAGCCAAATTATCAAATTAAGCTGTAACAAAAGTGTACGCACCTCACCTCGGTGAGTTGTAAAATGTAGGATGCAATACTTACAACGTCGCTTCATTATTCACGAGAATATTGAAAACAGAATGCTTATAAGTTGTTCCACGGGCTACAATGGCTAGCACAGGTGAGCAACCTGTTTTCAAAGGCACACCTGATGAAAAACATCTCATTGAATTTAGATAAAAGCAAAATCAGTAAATTAACTAATCTGTGACGAAAGTATTGGCACATCACCTTGCTGAGTTGCAAAATGTAGGACTAAATATATATAATGAGGCTTGATTATTCACAGGAAACTTGAAAACTGATTGTTTATAAGTTGTTCCAGTAGCCTTTGCCAGCACAGGTGCGCAATCTGTTTTCAAAGGCACACCAGATGAAAAACATCTCATTGAATTTAGATAAAAGCAAAATCAGTAAATTAATTAATCTGTGACGACAGTATTGGCACGTCACCTTTCTGAGTTGCAAAATGTCGGACGCAATAGTCATAATGTCGCTTCATTATTCACGAGAAGATTGAAAACAGAATGTTTATAAGTTGTTCCAGTAGCTTTGTTAACACAAGCGTGCCACCAGTATTCAAAGGCACACGGTATAATGAGCGACTAAACTTTAAGTGACACCGCTAACCATCCTATTTTGCAATTCCCGAAGTCGAATCCACATGTATTGTTGTTATGGAACAAATAGGATATTTGATTTGATTCGCTGCTAGCCCAGCCTTCAAGGTTTTCATTCGGGTTTGAAAATTCTGTAACATTTTATAGCGTCGAAAAAGGATCAGGAACAAATTTAATGTAACTGTGACGTCATAAACGGGACGGTCATATTGTTTATCAATCACTGTTCGCGAACAGGCCTCTTGTTAATACAAATCCGACAAAATCCTGTTTGCGAACATATTTGATATTCGCGAACAAAATGTACAACTTCCAGGCCGATAAGTTGTTCCAGTAGCTACTGCTAGCACAGCAGTTCAACCTGTCTTCAAAAGCACACAGTATAAAAAGCGTCAATATTGAATTCAGATAAAGGCCTAATCATCAAATTAATCTGTAACAAAAGCATATGCGCATCACGTCGGTGAGTTGCAAAATGTAGGACGCAATGCTTATAATGTCGCTTGATTATTCACGGAAATGTTGAAAACAGAATGTTTATAAGTAGTTCCAGTGGCTACCATGGCTAGAACAGGTGTGACATCTGTCTTCAAAGGCACAATGTCTAAAAAGCATCTCATTGAACTTAGATAAAAGCCAAATCAGTAAATCAATCTGTGGCGAAAGCATTGGCACATCACCTTGCCGAGTTGTAAAATATTGGACGCAATAGGTGCAACGTCGCGTGATTATTCAAGAGAATATTGAAAACAGAATGTTTGTAAGTTGTTCCAGCGGCTATGGCTAGCAGTTGTGTGCAACCTGTCTTCAAACTCACAATGTATGAAAAGCATGTCATTGAATTTAGATAAATGCCAAATCACTAAATTAATCTGTGACGAAAGCATTGGCACATCGCCCTGCTGAGTTGTAAAATGTAGGACGCAATAGTTACAATATCATTTGATTGTTCACGATAATATTGAAAACAGAACATTTATAAGTTGTTCCTGTGGTACCATGGCTAGCACGTGCGTGCGACCTGTCTTAAAAACACACTGCATAAAAGCATCTCATTGAACTTAAATAAAAACCAAATCACTAAATTAATCTCTAACGAAAAATTCGCATATCACCTTTGCCGAGTTGCAAAATGTCGGACGCAATGGTTATAAGGTCGGTTGATTATTCATGAGAATATTGAAAACAGAACGTTTATAAGTTGTTCCAGTGGCTACCATGGCTAGAACGGGTGTGCAACCCATCTTAAAATGCACACGGTATAAAAACAACTTATTGAACTTAGATAAGAGCCAAATCACTAAATTAATCTGTAACGAAAATTTGGCATATCACCTTGCTGAGTTGTAAAAATGTTGGACGCAATAGTTATAACGTCGTTTGATTATTCACGAGAATATTGGAAACACAATGTTTATAAGTCGTTTCAGTGCTTTTAGTGGCAAGCACAGGTGAGAAAATACTCTTCAAAGGCACATAACATAAAAGCATCTCATTGAACTTAGATAAAAGCCAAATCTGTGACATAAATTAATCTGTGACGAAACCATTGGCACATCGCCTTGTTAGTTGTAAAATGTAGCACGCAATAGTTATAACGTCGCTTGACTCTTCACGAGAATATTGAAAACAGAATGTTTATAAGTTGTTCCAGTAGCTATGGCTAGCACTGGTGTGCAACCTATCGTTTAAGGCACGCATCTCAAGGCCCGTATAAAAAGCATCTCATTTAACAAAGATAAAAGCCAAATCGGTCAATCAATCGCTGACGAAAGTATTGGCACATCACTTGCAGAGTTGTAAAATGTCGGACGCAATTGTTATAATGCCGTTTGTTTATTCACGAGAATATTGAAAACAAATGTTTATAAGCTGTCTATAGGTTATGGTTAGTATAGGTGTCCAAACGTGCATTCAAAGGCACACAGCATAAAAGCATCACATTGGACTTAGATAAAAGCCAAATCAAAAATTAATTTGTGGCGAAAGCATTGGCACATCACCACGCTGAGTTGTAAAATGTAGCACGCAATATTTACAACGTCGCTTGATTATTTACGAGAACATTGAAAACAGAATCTTTATGGGTTGTTCCAGTAGCTATGGCTAACACATGTGTACAATCTGTCTTCAAAGGCACAGAGTATGAAAAGCGTGTCATTGAATTTAGATAAAATACAAATCATCAAATTAATCTGTAACAAAATCATGGGCACATCACCTCTGTGTGTTGCAAAATGTAGGATGCAATAGTCACAACGATGCTTGATTATTCACGAGAATATTCAAAACAGAACGGTTATAAGTTGTCCTAGTGACTATGGCTAGCACAGGTGCTCAACCTGTCTCCAAAGGCACACCGCATAAAATCGTATCATTGAACTTAGATAAAAGTCAAATCAGTAAACTAATCTAAATCAATTGGCACATCACATCTCTGAGTTGGGTTACATTGGATATTACTATGAGCAAAATTACATTAGGAAAGAGTATGACAGTTCCATGAACTCTAATGTAAAGCTGTGTTGGATGACACGGGCGTTTCACACATGTCTCCGTTTATTTCTCGGAGTTCGTCCTGCACAGAGCCTCCACGTTTTACGAGGGGGTAGCTCGTACCTCCCCTCATTTTTTGGAGGTGGGGTAGGTTGAACCCGATTCAGTTTTGAAGAGAGATCGCTCGAAACCCCAGTTTTCAGGGCAAGGTCGATTGAACCGATAGGTGATTATAAACCGACCCCGGTCAAAACTGGAGATCCAATCTACCACACCCCCCAGAAATGAGAGGGGGTTCCGAGCTACTCTCCACAAAACGCGGGTCAGGCTGTGCATGCTGACATACAGAAATGAGGGGGCCGGGCCGAAAACGCCCGTGTCATCCAACACGTGATTACATTAGAGTGCAGTGAAGTGTCATACTCTTCCCTAATGCACTCATTACGAATTTCCTTACGAATTAATCCTGTTTGTATTCTCAGATAATGCTATTTGCATAAAAGGTTGTATTTGGTAACAGACATCGTCATAAGGCACTTACAGGGAAATCCATTGCGCCAATCTATTTAGTCGTCATAATGCAAAATTTTTTATAACAGCAGTGGTTGTCTTTGATAATTTGAAATTTCGCTCTCTATCTTGTGCTTATCTTTTTTTCTACTCACACTTGAGACATGTCACAATTATTACAAAAAGAAACTTAACTTGAAAACGGGAAATCAGATGTAGTTAAATATAGTAGTCAGATTTATGCTATAATGCTTGAGTCAACTAAATGGTGTAGAATGATTGTTGGGTTACATGCTTCAGTTTACTTGATGGTGTACAGACAGCCCTAGTTCCAGTGAACAAACAATTACAGATTACTAGTCAGATATAAGAAGGTACTCGTTACTAAAAATGCAGATGAAAAATTCAGTTAAAATATCACTGTTCTGTTCAATTTACAGCTGTTTGTATTTCGCGGACATCAAAATTTGCTGGGTACGTTCGCAGCTGAGATAGGGATACTACTCGTATTTTGTCAACAATCAAGTCGTGGGTGCGTTAAGAAACTTAACAATTAGATCGGGAGCGAGAAGTAGTGATATAACGCACAGTGAACACTGCGACTACCATGGCAACCATGCATCATCAACATCTCAAGACTCCGAAACTAGAGTTGAGACCTCGAGAATTTATTTTTAGCGTTGTAGTTCACGCTACACCGTCCTTACGCAGAGTATCGATTTTAAACAACCTGCACTTTAAACGACGCATGAAACAATTTTCGGTAGTGCTTGCTTGTGATTTATTAAATCTTTCGAATAGGCAACGTCGTATTACGAGAATGGTGTGTACAGTCCTGCCGCTCCGTTTTAATATATAAGTAATAGTTGTAGCACAGCTATCGTGCTTTAAGTGATTTGTACGCACGGTTGTGACGAGTTCAGACGATTGCGTCAGCACGAGTTTGAACGAGTTAAACAACACAATCGTGCGTACAAATCACCTGACGCACGCCTGGCTGTGCTACAACTGACTTGTAATACAGCAAAATTAGCTAACCGTGCGTTAAGTCAATTTGACGCACGGCCTTAACTATATAAGCTGTGTTACAAAACTTGTTAACGGACAGCATATTGGAAACTGTGTTATTATCGATCAAAACAACTTTCATTTCACAAACTGTGCACCGATTCAGGCTAGATTCGAAGCTAGTAGCAGACTTCGTAAATCCTGTTTGAGCAATATATACCGCGTAGAAAACGCAGCGGATTCATAATTTATGCATAAACTTCTTGCACAATTCAATTAGTGTATACCATGAAAGGAGAGCATTGCGCATGTCTTGCTTCTGTTAAACGGTTGGAGCAAATAAATCATTATATTGACCAAACTTATAAATAACAAACTCGTTATCTAATACAGTGTTGAGAGAGAAATGCATACTTTCATTGCACAATGTGACGTTTTTAAAAAAACTGCTCAACGAACTGCGTCACTTTTAGCAAAACTGCAATGGTACAGTATGATGTAAAAACTTTTTAAAATTATTGCTGCACATGTAATAGTCATTTTGTCAGAACCTGCTACATGTAATTTGTGTTGCAACAAAATGATTTGTTGCTGCAGATGATGTAGCAAATGTCTAAAAAACTCACTGCATAAAATTTGACTCTGAGTTATGCTTCGGCCACAGCCCTCAAGCAACGATTTGAGGTATACAACCGGACACCCAATGAACCAAAAATACAACACTTTTTCGATGTGGTTATACGGATTTGACCTTTCTTTTCCAAATTTAAACATGGATGACATCAGACATCGTTTTAGAAAAAAATACGATTACCTGAGATATCGTTTGGATTCTGCGCTCGTCATGCGGCACAGTTAAATAAAAATACAACTCTGCCATTACTCCACACATAGTGTTCTAAGTAAAACAATCCGTATACTATTTATGGTCTACTAAATGACGTTGATTGTTCGGCTTTACACAAAATACTTATTTATCGTTTAGCTTCTAAGATTATAATATAAGGCTAGACTAGGTATAGAATAGAAATAATCTGAAGACACTACTATGGCATCAAGTTTTTAACAAAATTTGTATCAATTCACCGACTGGAATACCATTCTAAATTTTTTCATACGAAAGCAGTTGGCAGCGCCTTCAATTTGAAAGATTCCGCTG
>JASANE010004070.1:0-19385 GCA_030248225.1 Trileptium ribeirensis | reverse complement strand
TTGGCTTTAAGGTCAGTGAAACCGATTTCCAGGATGTTGTATCTCCAAGTGAAATAGTGAGACACGGAACCAGAGACTTGAAAACAAGGTTTATTGGAAAAATTAACACATAAAGATACCGTGTAAACGAAGTGTGTACGAACACGGAAAATAACGCAAACCCAAGCATATGGGAATGAAACAATAAATGAATAGTCAATTGTCTTTGCATATATATCATCAATGGAATCTTCGAGAACATTCGGGCACATGGAGGAATACCGATGTTTCCAGAAGTTTCCAGGCATAACCAGCAGAATCATGAAGCATCGCGGTGCTGACGTTACTGTTCCACAGTTCCAGAGCATACGCATGCTCGTCCTCATGACACAGGATATAGTCGGTCTTCAGTAGTTTAGTACATGGCGTCAAAAATAGTCTATATAGAGGTTTTTCGGTATGCTGGGTACAATGATTTCGCTATCTAGACTGCAGCGTTAATATTTCATACTTTTTCATGGGGTTTCAATGGGTTTAGGGTCAATGAACCCGATTTCCAGATTATAATCTGTCTTCACGTTTAGTTACGTATTGCGTACAGGTTTCAAGAATAATTGTCTAGTTATATAGGCTTTCCGGTAGGCTTAAAACGATGTTTTGGTTATATATATAAACCAGCACAAATTCTTGATGCGTTGTCAGTCGTTTTCGATGGGTTTAAGCTCAGCGAGGATTTAGGATTTTCAATGGTTTTAGTGTTCAAGATGTCTTAGTGTGGTATATATACAGCCTGCTGGATGTCATTAAACAAAATGATAACTTACCAATGAAACCACGCTCGCTCCGTTTCACACTCGCTTGCGAGTTACTAGTATATAAGCTGATAGCTGTATGCCATGGTCTTAGGTGCCCTTAGATTTCGATGTAACCTCTATGTCGAGTAATGATAGTGTAACGTGGCAGTGATCATATGAACAACATTTGGTTTCAATACAGGCAGTTTACGACCATCGCGATATATTAATTTGTATTAACTCCTATGTAATTGAGCGTGCCCGCAAATGTTAGAATTCTTAACTGTGCAGGGTAAAATTATGACTAATAGCTTGTCTTCCGTCAAGGTGGTGAATTCTGCGTGTGGATATGTAATTTAGCTCGACGTACACAGCTATATTGAGGAGCCTCATAGCAAAGCGTAATATACAGTCTTATAGAGGCTTATTTACTCCGCAAAATGAGCCCAATGTCAATCAGGTATCAGGCTTGATAATGTGATATATAATGTAAATAGCGTGATAACCTGATGTACATGTAAATAACGCCCGTCAAACCCCGTCCTGGCCCAATAAGAGACCATTCGGTGCACTTTTTCGTGGAAAAACGTGGCAATCAGACTCTGCACCCAGCTAATGGACAAAATTAGGGATTTGAGATTAGAGATTAGGACACACATGAGCTATCGCGCGAATCAATTTACCCGGCCATGGTTGAATTATGCGTGACATCCAGCCACCTTATAAACCCAATAATATCATTCTTAAATTTCACCACTATTCCGGCTAGTAAGAATTCTCTGCTTGGCTCATTGCACTCACTACACTCAGAATTCAATTAACGCGGTACAACCCCGCAATATTTTTTCTCCTTGTTTACTATTTCGCTCTTTTAAATGTTTAGAATCAGCAAAGAACATGAACACCACAGCGCAATGAAAGACGCCAACAGAAACCTTAAAGAACGATATCAAAAAATAACGGTTGAATTTTTGGACTTTTATAAAATATTTCTTTAATATTTGTGAAATTATCAAAGTTCGTCCCTTGGTAGCAGTATTTTTGAAAGGTCAAAACTTGTCAATCGCATTTCGGTGTTAAGGTTTAAGTACACAATATTGTTCCGGGGCGGAGCCCACCGACGTAGGCTTAGTATACGAATCATGTGGGCACGTTAGCTTAGGCTTAGTACATTGGGAACGAAGCCCAGCTAACCCTGAGCGGCGGCATATTATATCTTTAGAAAAAGAACAGCTTAGAGGGGGGTTGGGGGGTGGCAGCCACCCGACTTAGGCTTATAGGCTTGGTGGATGTTTCATATAAAGACCTAAGCTTAGGCTAAGGCTTACACTTAGTATATCGAAAACGGCATGGCATACTTTCCACTTAGGGCCCTCAGGGTTACCTTGGCCGAAAACGGCATAGCATGCATTTCACTTTCGCCCTTAAAAGTTCAAGTGGCCCATTCATGTATCAAAAACGAGATTTGGTCATGATTATTATCTAGCGCCCTATTCTCTCTATATTATTGTATTATATTATCAAATTATCATAGTTCTTTAGAGCTATAAACCGGTTTCGTAATACGGTGAAAGGGGACAAACAATATTTTTCTGTATGCAGCCATAACGGCGGCACCTTCTTACTTCTCTAATCAAATTTTCATTCCATTTTTTTCTTGGACAACAAGCAATACAGAGCCGGGAAAAGAAATGCGACAATAGTTTCGAAATCAAAATAAACAGTATGGGGCAGCGAATTTTCGAACCCTTGTGGTCCCTCGCCGGAAGCCGGGTCTTTGTGGCAATTATTTAGCATAACGATACACATTATTTCTATTGTTATGAAGATTTTCACAGATGTGCAAATAAAGCTATGACACATTACCTGACAAACCTAGATTCACCCGTAAAATCATATTCCTATCTTTAGCTAAAATAATTTATATTTTATAAAATAAGCAACTGTTTGGTTAAAACAATCAAACCAAGAGTAGTACTAATGGATGCCATAACACCGTTCTCTTGGAACAATATAATGTCAGTAAAAGCGCTGGTTTTATACAGGACTCTGTTACCGAATTGGAACAGAACGGCACCACCGTTGGCTCAGAATTTATTTCTAACAAAACCCGTCAACTATGGACCCACGCAGTGCAGTCAGGAAATTTTGACGACGACGAGCTAAATCATTTAAAAATGGAACTGCGACACTTCGATAGTGCACTTGTTAAAATGGCGCATTTGCAAACCGAAGTGGATTTGTCGGAGGCGGATGCTAAGAAATTCGACAAAGACCATTTGGCATCCGAAGATCATTTGGAGACAATTGCTAAGGTAAAAATCACGCTCTCTTTTGCAGTTTTTTGTGCCATGATGACCGCTTATATTGTATAAAGCTTATGAATTCAAATGAGACAATTCAAGAACACTTAGTTATACATATCTACGCTGAAATCCTGCGTTTACTCAGACAGGAAATTATTCATTTCGCTATGGCATAATAACTGGCTGCAGAAATTTTGTAGATTTCACTGGAACTCGCGATTATGTCTAATGATCTTTCTGCTGGCACTAACTTTATTGCAAAAATGATAGCCGCGCCGGAATACTGTTGCGGCAAAATAGTACAGTTGCAATCAAAATTAAGTGCTCAAACATCGAACCACGATTTTGTTAGATTTGGACCTTGTTCGTTAAACAAGAATCGATAGTTTGCGATCGAAGACTTCCTTCGCGCTAAAATAAATAGTTGTTTTCGAAGAAACACATTTTACTGGGCGTTTCGTTTAACGAATTTCGTTTAATCGAAGATTTCAAATGGAATATCGTTCGATTTTATCTGCATTCGATTTTATGCACCCTTAATAATTCTGCTTGTAACTGTAGGTCAGTGTTTATAATATAACAAGTTAAGGCTGTCGTGATCCAATGTTGAGTCTAATATTTCGCTACTTTTGTGGTTTTAGTCGACCTATCAAACGTTTTTATTTGGAATATCTGTGTGACTCTTACGTCGAGACACGTATGATTCCTGTATATATGGCGTTAAGTCAGAAGCGATTGGGAATAGTAATTATCGATAAACTGTTCCTAGCTTGAGAATCAGGAGTAAACATTACAATGTGTCCGTTGGTTAGAACTAAAGGCTCTTATCATGGACTACCTTTTCGAAAATCGCATGTGTGTCCTCAGGGGTGCAGCATGCTATTCGAAAGTGGGCTGCTGTATAGGAAAATTGCACTCGCCATAATGGAAAAAACTCACTTGCGAAACTGGATGGTGGGCCAACCCCCCCACACACACTTTCTCCCTCCTACTCTCTCATGCTGCGCCCCTGTGTATGCTTATTAACCGCATTACGATGTCGTAAATACAATACTACAGTATAAAAAATGTTATGCGTATGCCGTTTATAAAATTATTGCAGTCGGTCAATATCGTAACACATGTTGTCGATCCTTTTGGTGGCGTTGCAGTAGGTTTATTTTGCGTTTTCAAAATATAAATTAGCAGTACTTGGAACTAGCAATAATATTTTATTTTGAGTCACGTTGCATTCACATAGCAAAGTTCAATAATATCAGCCAATTGGGCTTCTATAATTTCCGTGTTATTTTAGGTGAAAAAAATGAACAAGAAAATCGCTGGCGAAGAAAGATATTTTAAAGAAAAATTGGGTTTATCTCATCACGATGAACTGTGATCTCACTATGGTTGTGCGTCGTTTCACTTTTTGCGACAGTTTTACCAGTTTAATTATAAGTTATTGGTTTAATGTTATAAATCAATGTAATACAGACGTAAAATAATGTATTTACGGTATTGGTTAAAAATGACTGTCACTTGCTCGATACGCGGTTGAAATTCACCTGAAAAGAATTCGTTCTAAAATAGAAATTTTCTATTCCCAACTACCGTTTGGAATTTAGTTCACTGAATTTATGAAATTATGCATTTTTATTAAACACAGAGCTGTATATGAAATAGATAACGCGTTATGCTATTTTATAGCAAAAAGATAGTCCCTTAGTTGTACCATTACTACTTTTGGTTATGTACCAGCAGATCCAAACCGTATTCCAGTAGTTGTTTCTGAGTTATATTTTGGGGTGGTTTTTAGTTTTGTATGAATATGGTTATGATATCATTAAGCTAAGGTTAAATTTCAGGAAGTATTCCGTTTTTGCCTATTTTTGATTTTTCAAGCAGTAATTCATGTTGAATCATCGCGTTATTAGGGATTTCGCCGACTGAGTCACCTCTGTGTTTTTATATTTTCGTAATTTTGAGCGAACCGCTTGTTCAAGAAGATCACTCGCGAGGTGATGACGACTCGCTCGCTGGAAATGAGGCAGTAAATTTATTCTGAGTTGTAAGGTCGCAAATTAAGCTTACAAGTCCCAAACCAAAACTAAGAAATTGTTTACACAATTTCAACGACTTATCAGTAACTAATTTTACTTCGAAAGTATACTGTGGAAATACATTTAGCAAAATGCACAAATTTTGTTGCCAATTTTTTAAAATCAAAAACCTTTAGATAAATAATTGTTGCATAACTTCTTTTTTGCTTACATGTAAAAGAACATTTTATTTCTGCAACTATAACACATCGCAAAACACGACTTTTCCAATTATTTTTATTTGATCTTTTCATGTATTAGCACATTTATGCATGCGTGTTTATCTGTAACCCCATCCGATTAGGAGCCAGTGATGAATAACCACCTTTTTCATGCTAAAACCACATCAAATTTGGATGTGATTATTTGTAACTTGAGAATAGGTGCATCAATTTAGCTGAAATTTTCACAGAAGGCATGAATATACAACATATATCGCTTCTACAATGTTTGTTGCGGTGGAGTAATGATCCCATAACCAGAAGCATTACAAGCTCTTCAAATATGTAGGGTCCAGCAAAAAAGAGCACCGGGCCGTTCGACTACATTCATTTTATTATAACACCATCAGTTGATTTTCACGTTTGTCATTAAAAAGTGGCGGGCCCCAACCACCGTCTTGCGATGCCCCTGCTCAGAACTGCCATTTTCGACAAAATCAGCGCAATCTTTGGTCTTTTCATTTGTAACATACGTGGACCCAATATGAATCAAATTTAGTTATTGCATAAAATTTTATTTGGCATATATCTACCCTACCACTAACTACAGTTCCACATTAAACCTTTACTTACTGTAAAACACCAAACTTTGCTTTGCACCAAAACCTCTAAAATTTCGTTATGTGTAGCTTCATTGAAGTGAACCGATCTGACCCCTATTTTTACTTCACATGTGAACTTACAAGTTAAATATAACAGCTTCAGCGCATTATTCTGCGTTCTGACTAGCAGTAGCTATATAAAGCAGAAGTTAGTTGTAGACCTAACGGTCCCCGCGAAGCATCTAGTTTTTCGTTCCTTGTCATTGATGCGTAGTTATTACACAGTTTATCATTAATCATGGGCGCAGGAAAGGAGGAGGCAAAGTACATGCGACCGTGCCATCGAGTGTTCGTCGCACCCCATTTCCGTCTTTTTCTGTTTAGCTAGATGAGCTCGTCTGGGACTCAGTAATGTACGAAGAGAATTGGTTTACGCTTACTTGTGAATTTAGCACATATATAGGTAAAGGAAAAGTGTGAATTTGTGGGTTCTTTTCCATTATCACCCAGCCGGAATTTGGTCAGTTTTGAAGATGCAGAGCTGATTTTAGTATTAATCAATTCAGCTCGATGAGGCGGTTCAGAAAATACTCATTTTACCCAAATCCCTGAAATAAATTTTTTTCGATTTTTTGAGGTCCCAATCCCTTGGGAACCCAAAAATTTCTTCTTCGGGATATGGTCATGTTTGCTACCATTCGACTCGGCTTGATGAGAGAAATCGTAGTATATTGAAATCTACACCACCGTTTGAAAGCTATGAGGGCCCAAGTAACCCTGAGGGACGAAAATAAATGCCATTCTCTATATACTAAGCCTTTGTCTTAGCCTAAGCTAAGGTCCTTATATGAGACATACACTAAGCCTAAGTTGGGGGGGCTGCCGTCCTCCGATCCCCCGCTCTGAGTTGTTGCTTTTTATAACGTTATACCGTACCACCCTCAGGGTTACTTGGGCCCTCATAACTTTCTAACGGTGGTGTAGATTTCAATATACTACACATCAGTAGATTTCTCTCATCAAGTCGAGTATACCAAACATGACCATATCCCGAGGAAAAAAATTTGGGTTCCCAAGGGGCAAGGGCGTAGCCGGGGGGAGTTGCGGGGGTCGCGACTCCCCCCTTTTGGCTCAACCCCAAACAAAATTTTTTTGAACGATTCCTGTTGAATATCATGTCGGAAATTGTCCTAAAATTATCCTCTCTTGCACTAGAAAACAATTACTTTCAACCGTATTTTTGACCAAACTTCACATTTTTGTATAAAAATTCGCTATTTTGGCAACAGTTACATTTTTTACTTTTTATACTTTCACATTTCTGAGCGCGACCCCCGGACCTCCCCCTTTTAGGTACCCACTGTGGGCCGCGACCCCCCCCCCCCCCTTCAAAATTCCTGGCTACGCCCTTGCCAAGGGGGATTATTGGGTCCTCAAAAAACTGAAAAAAATTCAGGGATATGAGTAAAATGAGCAGTTTCCGAACCGCCTCATCGAGCTAAATCGATTGGCACCAAAATCAGCTCTGTATCTTCAAAATTGATCAAATTGGGGCTGGGGGATAATTGAAAAGAACAAATTTTGGTGCGCTATCACAGGTTTTGAAATCGTGAACTGACTTGACAAAGAAACCACCCAGGCATAGCTATCTAAAATTTACATATCATAGTAGATCACAAATTGTCCTGAAAATATTGCATAAAAGGTGCGCTTCCATTGAAAAGTGCTGCAGCCACCTATTTTAACGTACATTATTTTGTATTGATATGTTCTACCGCTCATAAACTGTACTTGTTAGACTAAAATTTCTCAAAAATTGTATTTCTCTCGTACCATAATAATATTATTGATCTTTCGTATATGGAAAAGTTACTTTCGCGGCTACATTAAAGGGAACGAGCGTGGCAAGTCCATGGTCGACGGATTTTAGGGGGTTCTAAATTAAGGTTAAGGAGACATTTGAATGACTCAAAAGGTAAATATATAATAAACACCGATGCATTGTTACAGAGGTTGCATAATAATTACGCGTCAAGTAGAAATATGACAAAAATCAGCGATCCCATTGTAATCAATGCGTTACATACACTGGAACTAGGTTTCTGTGAGACTGTAAAGAAATTTCTTTGTATTTTGCACCATCAGATATTCTTTTAAAATTCAAGGAAACATTCCTTGAAATTTTAAAGAATTACGTATCTTTGAAATTTCAAGGACCATTTCTTTGAATTTTAAAAGAATATCTGGTGGTGCAAAATTCAAAGAAATTTCTTTTAGATTTCACAGAAAGTATTTTGAGTGTAGACACAGCTCTTGCTTAATATGCCTCGTTGATAATATATACTGACAAAAAATACCATTAGATTGGAATTGTTAAGTTAGCACAACTCTGCTGGATAATTATTTCAACTAGTGTAACCTTATGGGCGCAAGTTAGGTGCATGCTGCGCTAAGCCTAACTTAAACTTACGTAAGACGTATACTAAGCCTAAGTAGGAGAAGGGCACTACTGCTCCCGAACTAAGCTTGTCTTATTTCTAACGATATAACCTCTGCCCCTACAGGTGACATGTATCCTTTTAATGATTCACAATGTTTTTTATTTAATCTGTTTTTATATACCTACCTTCATTTCTTGCAACATAAGAGTTTTATTAAACATGCCAAGTGTTTTTAAAAAGTCGCAGCGTATAACCTTATACCGAAAACTTAAGCATATGCATTTACTTATGGGATTCTCTACCAAATATGTTCAGTTTAAAAATAAATTACTATTAATCGAGTGCCGTAAACTTTTGTTCACAGCTCCAATCCAGTTGCTCAGAAAGTTTCCTGTATCGATTTTTGAATATCCATCAATAGTTATACAACATATCCTTAAAACAAATATCCCTGAAAAGTTGTATATATTCCAGTAACCACAGGTTGAAATTAAACCAAAAAATCTATATGCTTTCTCATTTAGACCAAAACAAGAGCTCAAATTTAAGCTAAGATTTTGATAGTGTGAACACGGCTTAGACTGGCATGTTTAGCGATAGATTGTTTACTCCATTTAGGTTCTTACCACTGACTGTAGGTGGCGTCAACTCAAATCGTGGCTTTTCTGTTTATTTACATTTGCATAATGATGCCCTTTATTAGACAATTTGAATACGAAATGAACCCTAAGGATTACATATGTATTAATAGGTAAAAGTCTATTGTCGAAGCAAGGTGTAAATTACATTGCAATGTTAAAATGAGTCGTTCGGGATACTTCATTCACTGCATTTATACCAAAACCTCGAATAGACTCATTCACATAATTATTTACAGCCTAATTATCCAATTTGGTGACTTTCCACGATGTTGGCAAGTTCAAATCACTTGTGTTCGCTAAAGTAAGTTCATATAATCATTGAAAACATCCATCATAGTTCGCAAACGTTAGAACTTGGTGAGAAGCTACATTCAAATGGTTTAAACTTTTAAGTATTAGCTTAATGTTAACCCAATTCTATAGTCCACGGTGATGTTTGGCTTTGTGCTTATCTTCTTCAACGTTGTTATTGTGATGCTTACGACGGGGATGATGATCAATTTCAGCGTGCTCTTTGTGACGCTTAACTTTGACATAAATACGAGATCCGCGCACCACTACTTTCGGTTTTACTGTAGTGCTAATTTCGTAATCATGGCCGTTTACTCTCGGCTGCTGCTTTTGTTTCCTACGACGTCCAAGTACAATGCATAAAATGATGGTTAGCAAAAGTAGGAGTAGTAGAATGGCCGACACGACATAACCCATGTAAAAACCTTGCTTGCTGAACAGCCTAAAACAAAATATTTACCTTTAGGTTTGGTCTTGGTAATTGTAACAATTATCCTTCCGCTGCTGCATCATCTTTGAGGAACTCAATATATACGCTCTGCAGCAATGGTATGATTTTTAGGGAATGCGCATGAAACTGTTACATCTACTATGTTGGCACCAGTCGGAAAAGACGCCGGCTGGCCCCGATTCACCGGTATGTCCATTTTTCGGCCTCACTGTGTACTGGACAGGACATCATGTTGCGTTGTGGCGGTTTTATTACTAACAATTTATTTTTGTTATGTGTTGTGTAAATAAATTATACATTTTATGAAGCAGCCCTGATAGTTTTGGATAGTTATCAGAAAATCTGGACAGAGGTGTCGAACCCACAATATCAGATTTTATGCGCTATTCCTCTAACCATCTGGTCAATAATACGTGTTAGCCCCACAACTATATTGTGCAGGTGCCCCCAAACCATGATGCAAAGTGCTTTACGCCAGTGATAATGAGATTCCTTTTATATGAAATGCACGTGACAAATTGGATTCCTATAATAGGAAATACATGCGACAAAGTTAATGTGTTGGAAACGTTAACTGCTAAATCTAAGTGAAAATATAAGTCGATCGGGCTTATTTCAAGAAAAAGCTCGCACTGAGTAGGATTCGAACCTACGCGGGGAAACCCCAACTGATTTCTAGTCAGTCGCCTTAACCACTCGGCCATCAGTGCTGTTTCTTCTGTGCATATTTTGGACTATATGTAACAACGACTGCACTAATACATAATAATATTATATGTTACTGAGGTGTAATTTAATATGTTGCACTGAGACAGTTAATGCATCACTGTTTATTTCGTACTATTATCATTACGCTTTCAGAGGGAACTCATTTGTCCAGCAATTGCTTATATTTTAAATTTTAGAATACTTTGGCTCATAATGTTTAAATTTAGCGTGATTCAGCTTGGACACGCTGAGCAGAACTTGACTTGTGCCACTGGGCTCCCAGAATGATGAGGTAGGGGTGACCACAGCGCCCATATTTCCAGGGGCGTCGCCATGGGGGCCACGGAGGGCCGTGCCCCCAGGTTGGCTCGGTTCCTCCCCCAGTTCGAATTTACAGCTACCTTGTGCACCTTTCGAAAGCCTTGGTGCCCCCTCAGGTCGGATTTTGTGCCCCTCCAGAATGCCTTAGTGCCCCCAGGTTTGGATTTTCTTGCTACCCCTCTGTTTTCCAGACAACAAACCATAAATGTTTCGCTCATATAATCAAACTAAACCGGTCCCACTGGGTAACAGAGTATGGTTTACGGTAGAAGTACTTAGCGCATGCTTGGCTAACAAATTGCGTCAAGCATCAGCCAGTGCGGTTGTAAACTTTGTAAATCAGGCTAAATTGAAGTAAAGTAACGTTATTTGGAACGCAGCCAGAAACCGCTTTCTTGGCCATAAACTGCCTCTATTGAAACTGCGCGAGTAGCATCACAGTTTGTCTCATTTATAGCATTCTGGTTAGAAAGTTATCATTATCATCTAACTGACGGGCAATGTTTGTCCAACGCTAGCCTAAACACTATCTCTTACCACTGATCAGAAAATTACTTTCTATCAGTTTCTTCTAGAATTGTACAAACCAATAATTTCAAGTTTCCTACAGAACATGTAACAAACGTAGTTGTAATAAAGGGAGGCGACTGGCGACAGCGCGAAAGTGTTTATCCTATGCTCCATGCGTAGTAAGCACATTCAATATGACGCAGTTTACGGAAGCGTGTATATTGCATGGCATTTTTTGCTCTGGGTATTCAATAACCGACATATTTATCGATAAATAAACATTAGTAGCTTTCTCAGTCTCTTTAAGGTTTCAGAAAGGCAATAATGCCATCGCAATACGTTAAGTTTAATGTAAAAGTTATTTTAATGCATTTTAAATCCACTATACCTTAATTTCTTCATCTGTTTTACTGTATATAAATTTCGAAGACCAGGTTCCGGATCCGGTTTAAATGGACGGTTCCAGTAGCTGGTTCCGGTTCCGGTTATTCCCTGATGTACATGTAGCATAGGTGGTTAACTTGCTAAGGGCACCCACACTCCCACGAAGGCGTGCGAAATACTTTGGGAAATTTGGTTAAATTTGCAAAAATATAATAATTTGGTAAAATAGGAAAAAATTTGGTAAATATCCTGGGTCAAATGAATAGAGACGAGAAAAATTGAGCGTCTAGTCTCCCCGGATCGACGCCCATGGTAATGCGAGGGGGGTGGGGCTGGTGGGTCCGAGGCCCTGAACCCCTGCTTCGGCGTGTATGGTTTATGGACACCTGAACTCAGGAAACAATTATATACATATTCATATTTTTATAACTAAGGTATAGGTTCCCATTTCGGTCTGTCGGGGAGATTCGACGGTCTAGGACCGGAACTGGTGCCCAGGATAGGAATTGTAGGTTTCACATACGCGGGTACAGTGGCAGGAGGCAGAATCCCTCTGAAAACAAACTGGAGGGGTGCGCCCTTCGTTCTGCCATCCAGAAAATAAACGTAGATGATGCTTTAACAATTATGACCTATTAACCCTGAGGGGCGGAAATAACATGCAGGCCATGCCTTTCTCGATGTGCTAAGCCTAAGCCTTAGTCTTAGCCTAAGCTAAGGTCCTTATATGAGACATACACAAAGCCTAAGTCAGAGGCTGCCGCCCGCCAGGCTAAGCTTATTTCTAAGGTTACACGGTACCGCTCAGGGTTACTTGGGCCGAATCCAGGGCGGTTCTTGTATATCAGGCCCCCAAAATTGTAATATGAGGGCCCAAACCACGATGTGAGGGTCTCCCACACTATGATGTGAGCCCCCACACTGCGGTGCGAGAGATCCCCGTATTTGTACATTTTATAGCAAATCCGACAGTGCGCCCTAGGCAC
The DNA here is from genome assembly GCA_030248225.1 of Trileptium ribeirensis. NCBI lineage: Eukaryota > Metazoa > Nematoda > Enoplea > Enoplida > Thoracostomopsidae > Trileptium > Trileptium ribeirensis. Next base: position 6,732 of record JASANE010004070.1, on the reverse strand, counting down.
GCGCTAAATTTTGGAAAAATTACAAAAACCTGTTGAAGTAATTAAATATGTTAACATGTGAGGGACCCCATGGGTGAGTGGCCCCTCCCACTGTCGTGGGTAGAGGGGTTAACGGCGACACTCTTTGCATCTTTAGGAATGAAATTTTATTACGTGTTCATCCTTAACTTTACACCGCTCGCCAGATGTGTTTTACCTGAAGTTGCCTCCTCCCAGATTGTTTTGTCTTAAATTGCCCCATCCCCAGATGCAAAATCGGTCCCGCATACCTGGCGGGTCCTCCGAGGAATGGAATAAATATGGCTCAACGGTTCCACTCTTAGGGCCAGTTCCGTATGGATACCTATGCACAGGGCGCACGCAAGATTTTGCTAAGGGAGAGGCCCTTTTAAAATTTTGTGTTAAGGGGGGCGGTAAATTTTTTTTAAATTTTTAATACTAGAAAATGAAAAATTTCGCATCAAGAGCAGAAACGGAACCCGGAAACTCTAAGCTAAGTGGGGGGCTGCCCCCTGGGTGCGCGATTCCCTATCCTTATGCTTCACATATTATAGTTGAATAGCATTTTGCACAAGGTGTCCCAGATCAGAAAGTAGACACGTCTACCAGAAGCGTGAGCTTAGGCTCTAGCCGCTAAGTCTGCCATGATGTATAAAGAGTCGAACCAAGATTATGATCTAGCTATGAGAGCCATGCCGAGCATAGTGTATCTAGAAAAATCGTAGTCTATGGTAAAACAACAAATATTTTAGCAAGTGATGTACTGTGTGATACTCTGCCAACAGCAACAACCGAGGTTACTTCGGATCATTGGCGGCGTATGGGATGGCGAGTTAGCCGCGCCCTCCGTCTTTCTTTAGTCGAAGGCCTAAAAATTTTTAGTGTGTATCTCATACTTGAAAGGCGTGTAGGGTAAAATTTTGTTTTGATTTTTAAAATACACATATTTCCAGGTGAGCACAGTGATTTAGCATTAAAGCAGACGGTAAAATTTTGCTCACTGGGCATCTAATGGAATGAAATTTGCTTTTGTGAGGTTAACAAGTTGGCTGCTTCGGAGGTGTGCTCCACTTTGCGGCAAGCTATATCCACTATAATATATCGCCACGGCTCGGCTCTTAAACAAGGGCGCTACCAAAGGGGGCGGGATGGGTGAATGCGTCTCCCCGTCAGAAAAAGTATGCTCAAACGAGATAACAACGCGAACAGTTTTGGATCGTATGCCTGTGTCATTGTCCATATGAATTTTGTGACCGTGTATTGACTAAGAGCTAACAAACATATACTCATCTAGTTCAGTAAAATAGATATTGCTTAGTGTTTTATCTCGATAACGTTTAATTGAACAGTTTTTGGTGTACTGCAATGGAGAATAATAACGGTAAACGGCAAACCCGTAAAAGCAGACAGGCAGGATTAATAGACTTTTTTACGAAAGCCACAACGTCCACATCATCATAGCTTCCCACAGATTGTACTGCACAGCCCGAAGCCGTTCAACTTACAGGCAGAGAGACATCTGCAACTACCACAGTACGTGATACCACCACAGCGATTGAATTGAATGCACAAAATCCCGATATCGCTGATGCACTTGCGCTTCGCCAAAACGGACAACTAACTTACGAGCAAAAATTAAGGTTTGTTCATTCAACACATAAGTTCCGGTAGATTATTCGTTTCCTTTTACCGAAACTTCAAAACGACGACATTATGTGGGATATCAACATACATCAGGTCCCCGTTACGGTTGTTTTTAGTTCTCCCGGAAGCTTGGCGGAATTTTGTGCCTTCCGTGAGTTTTATTCGCGTCAAAAACCGCTGATCGTAAGGGTCATCAGAAAACGGTCGGCTGGTCTCGGAACTGCTGTGCAATTTCGAGAAGTTGAAAGGAAAAGATAGTTATGTCGATTCGCACCTTACGCGCTACTACCATGACACCGTCGTGCAGACACTGTCCGGGCTATCACAAGTGGCAGCTACTGCAACTGATGTATCCACAATGCCGCGGATCGAACAAGCGTCTCAGTTGCAGCGAAATCATGCTATATTCTAGGCTCTGCTCCACGAAATAGAAACTTGTGGTCGACTGAACATTGCCCTGAGAGGTCACCGAGATTCTGGGCTCATAAACGTCGACACAAATATCGCACATATCAATTATTATCAAGGAAATCTTCAAGCATTACTGCAAAAAAACTGCTATATGTTATCCAGTTTTGGCTGAACATCTACGGTACGGTCCGAAAAACACATCTTACTTATCTCCTAAAGTGTGAAATAATCTGATAGACTGCATTGGTAAAACAATTATCAACAAGATTGCAAGTGAAATCTAAATGTCTCTCTCGATATTACTCTATTCAGGGAGAGGAAACAATGGATGATTCAAAGGTTGAACAACAAACAATAACTATACGGTATGTTGATTCTTCAAACGAAATTTGTGAGTCTTTTGTGGGCTTATTTGCACTCGAAGAAAGTTCAGCTGCATACATCTCTGATAAGCTACTGAAGGAGATAGGGGCACTGGGATTGGACAAAATGGAACTTGGTTGTTCAGGGGTATGGCGGACCATCTTTGATGAGCGGCGCGTATTGAGAAGTTCAAGCACGCATTAGAGAACACTGAACCCTTGCGATGTTTGTACATTGTTTTCCACATAACCTGAATTCAGTTCTCAGCCAGGTATCAAAGTTGCCTAAGATTCTGGCCACCATTACTGCCGTTCAACAGGAATGTATTTACTTCAAAAACTCACCTCGACGTATCAGGCTACTTTGCAATGCTGCTGAAAAAATCTGTCCTCAAGCTCGTCATAACCGGCTTAAGCAGTACTGTGCTACTAGATGGGTGGAGCGTCATGACGCTTTTTGTGTTTTTGGATCTGTATGAGCCACTTATCTGCGTTTTGAATGACAATGGCGAGTTTTCTTTAGCTAATAATATTTTCACCAGCGGTTTAATCGTCTGGGTGCACCTTCTGACTAAGAACCTTGGCCTCAGCAAGGACGTCTCGACTTTGCTTCAATCGCCAAGCCTTGATTTTGCATCAGCGGCTAAGGAAATTGACATTACAGCTACAATGGACGCTTGGCTAAAAGATGAAAATGACACAGTATTTTGCGAGCTTTTTGAGTCTTGTAAGCTGTTTGCTGCTGTTGAATCCAACCCGCCTGTAGTTATCCCGATGCCTAGACTGGCTTGCAGACAACGCAATCGCAACAACGTTGAAGCCGCGTCGCCTGCAGAATACTGCAAACGCACTGTGTGGTATCCACTACTGGACTCAGTTTTGTCTGAGTTGAAAACACGGTGGGTCTTTTCCTTTAGCCCCCCAAGCCCGAATTTTGTCATAGCTCTACACAGAGATGGGGTTGAGTCAAATTGGTAAATTGTTATTGTATTTACGGCTTTAAAGTACATACAGTGTATGCCCTATATGTTTAATCTAGAACATATAACGCGCCATTCATGGTAAATTGTCACTGATTTAGATGTAACCTTCCCAATTTGTCTCCCCCTGTCAGAAAATCCTAGTTACGCCTCTGCTCTTCAACGGTCTAAAAGCTACCAGATGCTAGTTTATTGTTGTCCATGGTTGGATGGTTTAGGTGAGTAAATGATTCCAACGTGCGGAAGATCCCGGTGGGTTGGAAGAGTTCAGGAAGTAACGAACACTTTTCACCATTGTTCACTATTTTTCTATCATAACTTTCTCTATTTCCCTAATATTTGTTTAAACTTTTGCTTTGCTCATAATTGCAAAAAATTTTCCGCGCCGCTTCTGGGGCCGGCGGCGAAATACCAAGAAATGTGTGCCACCTCAGGGCGGAGGGATTATATAATCTAGATTGGGGGTTGTGATCCGTGTGGGAGATAGCCCATAACACCCCATTATGGTCACCTATGATTTCATTTGTTGGTTTGTATATTATATATGTTCTCTCTAATATTAATGGATTCGCCAACTTTTCTTACTAAAAGCCATTGAGAGGCGTGAACCAGACACGGTTCTAGAAGAGCCGAGCGCCGAGCTCATTTGCATCGAGAGCAGAGCTGGACATGGGCCAAGAAGCACAGAACTAAGCCAGAATTTGAGTGGTCGGCGCGTTGTCATCTGTTAACGTCTGCTGCCCCAATCTCCCCGGTCCAACGTACCTGAATACATAGGAATACCTAATAGGGGCCGCCGGGGCATAGCAACCACCAAACTGTGTCGATGCTTTACCTGACTACATAAACTTACGGTGAGTCATACCTCAAAATTTACAAAATTTTTTATTTCTCTTTCCTCCTAAAATTTTCTATTTCTCTCAGCTCTTTCTTCATGAATTTGCCCCTTCAAAATGTAAATACAAGTTATGACCTGCCTGAGCATTACTGTAATTTAGAGGCGAGAACGGGCCTAAATTTTGCAACCCGGGCTGTAGGAAATGGAGAGCGACCCGGTCCTGCCCAGAGCTGCGAAATTTCGGCCCGATCGGTTGGAAATCAATGTCAGCCCAACCCCGCCCGGGCTGTTTGTAATGGGGTGTAAGCAAGTCCAATATCCAGGATAAAGGCGATATAAAGATAAAAACGCATATATATGAAACGAGCCTCAAAGGTAATTTTTAAAACGAACCCAATATTACCGAGCTGTGTACTGTCATCGGGTCTTTGAATTAGGTGAGAACAAACTGAAATTTTTCGGCCAGACCCAGCCCGGCTTGCCCGGCCCGTTCTTAAGCAGGTGTCACCGGGCCGGGCTGCAGGCCGAAATTCTCACCGCTACTGTATATGCTGTTACAGAAATACTAATCACCTTAACAAATTGCAAACAATGACGATAGACCAACTGTAGTTGGTTTGTTGTCTTAGGAACAGGCGCGAACTTTAACATAAAACACTACGTTTGGGATGAATGGATGATTTGAAACAAGTATACAATAAGCTAATTTAATATGTCACTGGCATCACTTAAAAGTAAGTGATCGGCAACCATCTATGTGTCAACTGAATCTCAAGAACTTATATGGGAATGGCTGCTGGGACTACTCATATTCACGTTGTGAAATACTATCAACAACATTAGCTGAAGCCCACTAACTAACGAACAGCGTAGCTTTCGTGGAGAACGCGGGCACCCTGTACTTGGGCGTATGCGACAGCTATGGCCGACCTCACCCTAAAACTACCACTTCACTGAAATAGCTCCAAACCCCCCGATTTTGTCAAAACCAAAGGTTTGCCTAATACTGACTAGCAATTTGCTAAAACGATTTAAAAGAATTTGGTGTTATAGAGACTCACGGTAAAAAGTTCTGTAGTCAAAAATCCGTGACTGCCACTCGATATGATCGTGGTGCGGCCGCAGATACCACGGGTAATAATACTCAACCTTGATAATCGTTGAAATATGTAGCACAGCTTTTGTATCTGAGCTAATAGCTTCCTCTTTGAAGCAGTTTAGCGTCTTCGACAGACCGTCGGCGGAACTTTTGCGACAACCCTTTTTGAAATATAAATAGTGCATCGGCAATTCCAAAATAAACTGCTTACCAATGGTTGTGTGAAATGCAACAAGACCATTACACCTAAAGTTTGGAATAGTAAACACAAAGTACCGAATGAAGCAAACGTGAAATGTTAATGTTTAAATGGATAGAGAATTTCAAAGCCTATAATCAGGCAGTAAAGCATGATGTATATATATTTGTAACACAACTTGTATAGTTAAGGCCGTGCATCAAATTGACTTAACGCACGTTTAGCTAAATTAGCTGTATTACAAGTCAGTTGTAGCACAGCCAGCGGGCGTCAAGTGATTTGTACGCACGGTTGTGTTATTTAACTCGTTCAAACTTGTGCTGACGCATTCGTCTGAACTCGTCACAACCGTGCGTAAAAATCACTTAACGCACGATAGCTGTGCTACAACTATTACTTATAATATAGTCTATATAGTGATAGCCGCGCATACAAATGTCTGAAGGCACGGCTAGCTATATAACAAGTTAGCTGTAGCATAGGTAACGGTGCATTAAAAGATTTGTGCGCACGGTAACTCGTTCAAACTCGTGCTATCGCACTCGCTTGAACTCGTCACAAACCGTGCGTACAAATCTTTGAACGCACTGCTGCCTATGCTACAACTATTACATATACAGCGAATTTGGTAGAGCCAGCTTAACCTTTGTCAAACAGAAAACATTATTGGCACTACATCTACGAGAGAGCTATAATTATCAAAATCTGAATTGCACTGGAATTAAACTCGACGATATTACAGTACCAACTACCAACTGTAACTGCAGGACTTACCGCTTCATCACTACCCATATTCCAGATGAAGTAGTGTTCGATTTTTCGGTTGTTGCATTTGGGGAAAAAATTAAAAAGTCGGCACATGGAAACTGTTGTTCGTCGTCGGCACCGTTTCCGGTGCTGGAGTTGTTTCCCATTTCTGATTTCCAGGCTTGTTCAAGCTCAATACAACGATTTTTATTGACAGCACACGTTTCGTTACATCTATTCAATTATATTAAGAATCATAAATTAGCGTTTTTTGTTCAGCAGAAGTTTAAAACACTGGTTGGTGTTTCACACTTTTTTGTCAATATAGTGATATATTTCGTTTGGTCAAATGTTAATATGCCTAGTGGCAATATGGGTTGCTATTCAATAGGATAACTAATGGAATTTATTAAACACATACGAGAGTATCGGAGAGTAGTTCAGATACCAGT
>JASANE010004069.1:0-18845 GCA_030248225.1 Trileptium ribeirensis | reverse complement strand
CAGTAGTCAAAGTGACATTAAAATTGTTTGCGACAGAAACGAATCCCATGTCGAAGCAATAAATGTTAATGGACTATCATTACTTCATTGAAAATCGACAAGTCTGGCATATGGTATGCAAGCAAATTTAAAAGAATACAAATTAATATTTGTTTTGCAACAGTGAATCTGGATCTCACGTCGGGTATTGCAGAACAGTATGGTTAATGGAGTCATCTTACTACTATGTCTTACTGACTTTCTGGAATAAAATTTTTCTCCTAAAAATTAAAATTACTGTGTCTTGACTGTGCAAGCAAAGTAACTGGGCGCATAAAATTTATTAACACCAACAAGATTTTGTGTAAAAATTTGGAAGGTGTATCTGCTTCCAGCTGGTGCAGGTAAACAACTTGTTTCGGAGAGTAACACTAACAGGGACTTATAAAAATTTCGCAGAAGAATGAGACAATCGCTCATACTCATGTGCCTGTACTTTGCCATATAAGATGAAGTTACCGTTTTTCGGCTATACCCAGCACACCACCAATAATTCCATAGTGTAGCACCAACTGTTCTCCTGGTGCAGTTTTATCTTTTGCACAATTCTCATTCAGGGTTATAACCTTCCATTACGGTTTTTAGTGTGTGGTTATAACATAAGCCCTCCAAGAAAAATTTAGGGCGGGTTTTTGCTACCCACCAAATAAAATTGGGGTAGTCGATACCTCCTTAAAACTGTGGGCTGTAGTCAAACGCCCCTCCGCCAGAGACGCTTGGAGGGAACCTCTCTACAATTCTTCTGTGGTAAACCGAAACACGAAAACATCATCGGATAAAGTAAAGCCTATCAATATGACCGAGTGTAATAAATACTCTTCTACAAAAATTTTCATTATGGACCCTTTGTAAAACGATTTGATTTCATTCTATTCGACAAAAGCGGTATGTTAATTTTTTGTCTATATATATAACTCTGTAATGTCGATGTGATCTTTATAAGTGGATATCGATACAGCTAAAAGTACCGTTAGAAAATTACACATTGCAAATATAATTTTTGTGACAGGCTATTTAAGTGCTTTATTAATAAAGAAACAAAAAATTCTCTAAAAGCTCTTAATGTGAGGACTGCAGAGTACTTTAGCATTTTATACAACTTTTTTGATCCCAATGTTGTATTTGAATAAGCCGGGACTGCTGGTTTTGTCTGTTAGCTTTTTTTGAGGCAGAAGATGACACGAAGTGGTGTCTGAATTAAAATGTAAGAAAATTTTGTTTGCGATTTGTACCAAATTCTTACTGCAATAAATGCTTGTTATGTTTAAAAATTTATAAATAATAGCAGTACAGTCATCGCTATATCAAATTTTTATGGATAATTATAAAATACTTAAGTTAAAAAGAATTAGCTGATAAAACGGAAAATAATTCAGTGCTCCGCTGTCACAAACGTGCATCGATCCAGAAAAAATTTCACTTGGGGATGGGTATGACGTCAGTCATAAAAAATAGAAAATATTAAAATAAATAAAATATATCATAAGAACATTAAAATAAAATAAAAATGGGAAAAAGTAAAATGAATCAAAAATAATCAAAAATCAAACGAAAAATATAATAAATCGATTAAACAATAAAAAATTTAAAAATAAATAAAAATCATAAACTAAAAATAAAAAAACTAAAATAAAGATATAAAAATAAAAGAAACAAAGCAGTAAAAATATCGAAATAAACAATGGAAAAACTTACAAAAAATTCAAATAAAGCATAATTTGAAGATTGTTACGATAACGCTGCTTAGAAATCTAATGGCATCGTATCAAAAACAACCTTCGTGATGCATTTTGAATCTACAAAGGTTAGGTTGCGTGTGTATATAACGTGAGTTTCTGGGATACCAACAAGTGTACCCAAATTACGTGACGGTTATAGGTGTATGTCCAGAGGAATTCTACGCTTTCGGATTCTCTTCGTTTTTGCTAGTGCGGTGTGCTTTTAAAGCTTATTATGTCAGTCGCGTAGCTAATCGCATGAAATGAGTTTAAAGCTGAATAAATATGGCAATCTAATCCAAAGTATAGTATTGACAAATTTTTATCGTATTTTTTGAAGTTATAACAAAGTAGCATACTGCTGAAGTTGAGCCACGTGTCATAGTGTGAGCCGATCGATAATGTGAACAAAGGTATGATAAATTAAACTATTTCATATTTTAATACTTTGCACATTTATATATAGTACACGAGCTTCTCGCGAGCGAGCGGAAACGAACGGTGCATGGTTTAATCTACAGTTGTCATTACGCGTAATCGTGTGTATCCTGAACACCACATCATAAAGGAACCTGAAGCCTTATAAAGATTTTCTGATAAATGCTACGGAATATTATTTATTGTAAACTGGTTTATTTTGTGCTTAATATTGCATCGTCGTGGAATACCCATTGTTTTGGGGAAATTTCATGGTCTTCAATATGTTCTTTCACCGGTGCGCATGTCAGATTTTAGAGAGCTTTTCTGTTAGTCTAGAAAACGAGGATCAACAATGAATTCCGCAGTGCATTCCTAAACTATGTTGATGAGAAATCATATTTCTGGGGTGTTGATATTTGTATATTATAAACTTATATACGTTTTAAAAAATTAGACCACGTAATTACTACAACTAGAGATCCAAGCAGTCAGGGCGACTGCAATGCCATAGTCAGAGCACATCGTCGTTGCAATATGGTAATGCGCACAATTTGTGAACGCAAAACTCTGTGATGTATTCATTATTTGCAACAAACCCAAAATCGGGGTGGCGAGACCTCGTAGTATCACTGGCATCAAGTTTTGTCATACTTTGATACTTTACATCAAGTAGCACTGGCATCAGCTCAGATCGTAATTATTTAATTTATTGTAAACTTTGTCTGAACTGCACTAGTTCAATTGAGTCTTTGGCATGCATTTATCCCTGCTTTTTAAGGTGTTTACGTAAATAATTTTAATCTTTTCAAGCCTTGTAGGTCCAGCTTGACCTAACACACATCCTAAGTCGTTATTATAAGTTTGGACTTGCGTTATTATTGGCTCACGTTGTGAGGTTCCATAAGAAACCGAACAATAGCTCCGAGATAGTTCAGTGGTTTGCATATACACGTTGCAACCGTACGTCCTGGGTTCGATCCCGGCGCGGGCTTGAGTTTGTTAAATATTACACGATACACAAATTAATTTGGGCATGAAAGGGTTAAAGACAAGGACAGAACTTTTGAAGAATATCTGCCATGTACTGGGACCGCAAGTCTACACACGTCCCTCCTACACCGATGAGTTGATATAATATATTGTTGATTTTTGTTCATAAAATTACCCACAAATAGTTAAACAAAAGTATATAATTTAATCATATATATGTATTTTGTAGTAATCTTATTATTTACTTTATGTGGACAATGCTCAGTGAAAATAGTACTGACTGTCGGATTAGACGACTTAAAGTGTTTATAAAGTTGTGCTTTTGGTGTAATTTAAGAATTACGAAGAGGTGTTTAAGTGTTAATTATTTTTAATTTTCGTTCCAAAAGTACCTATAATTCTTCAATAAAAGCAGGTTTTATAGCAAAAAATGCAATTTAAAAGTAAGCTGCGCCCCCAATTTATTTTCATTTACCGACTAATTGTTATAACACAGCCGATCGTCATTTTATATATCGGTATTCAGAGTACTTCAAATGGTAAAGATATTCTTAATAAATAGAGATTATCGTCTCAATAAAATAGCGCTTTAGGTGGGTGTACGGCTTGCATTCGGATCGCTTTCGTTCCGAACAAGATCCGAATATGGTGCAAATGTAAACTAATTTTTTTCTTGTCGCATTAGTCACTTTGTGTTTTTGAGATATTTATTTAACTAGTAATAATAAATCAGATGAGTTCTTTGTCACAGAATTTGTATATGATTTTTTGGTGTTAATGTGAGCATCCGCGTGGGATATGATATTTATAAATAGGATTAGAGAGAGCTTAAATTTTATGTCTGCATCGCTAAATTTTAGATTTTCTGACTGGCGCAGGTAAAGTTTAGCATAGCACTACAGTTCACATTGTACAAAAATCAAAACATGAAATTTTGGATTTGATGTTTTTGTGCTAGTCTTACACCATTCCTAAATCTGTTTCTGCGACTGCTTGAAAAACAACTTTCTCAATTTATATAAATATAGATTGTTCTACACTATTTATTATATCACTATTTATTATTATAAATTTAACTAAACGAATTTATTTATTCTTTAATTCTTAATGTCTTATCTCCTCGACAAAGCCTATTCTTTGGAAAGCGGGGAGAAAATTAAGGTAGAGACCCACCATATTTCCAGCAATACCCATATAGTCTCTAGACCCCGATCATCTCACACACCCAAAAAACACACCTTGGAAAGCCTTTCAACAAGACTTCTTAAGTTTTTATTTTTTATACTTTTATATGGAATGAGAAAGATGTGGAGGATTTTCTAGTGATTTTTATCCAAAAGCTAAATATTATTGTAGCGCGGTCTGCTGTAGACTTACGGCTATGCCTAGAACTAGGTTTAATCTAAGGAATAGCTTTGTAAGACAAATATTAAACAACGTAATCTAACCATCCACATCGGCTATCGTGAACAAGGCTACCAATTTTGTGTTAAGAGCCACACTCCATCTCTATCGCCGAATTCCATCGACGAACTCCTCAAGTGGCAACACAGGTTTCTAAGTGGCCAAGTCGGGTCTTCGCTGGCAGACAAACCGTACAACTGTAATCTGGATATAGGCTGTAATATGTTTTGTTTCCGTTATAGCAATTATGAAATTTGCTCTCATTGTCGGAATATTATTGGCTGGGCTTTGGGTGGATTGCAGTGTTGAATCCAACAAGAAAGCACTTACTTTATCTGCCACGAACCGAGGTTAGTTTATTGACGAATATCTTCATACCGACTATTAATTAATACTGCGACCAAGTCCAAGATTTCAAATATTTAGACAGTTCCCGGATGATATACTGGTCAACCGCGCATCGACGCAAATACGTCCTTAAAAATAATAGACGGTCAATTTTCATATACAATTAGAATAGATGTATATGTTTAGGTATGGCCTGCAAAATGTATTTTGGGGTCAGCCCCACCCTCAGCCCTCCGGGATTTGCGCTATGCAATCGCGTGATGGTGTCTTCCAGTTTTTCTGGAATAAACGTTGGCTAAGAAAGAACTTAGCGCAATGCTTTTTTTTTTACGAAAACCATTCACCAATTGAAAAGGCGTAATTTTACTAAAAACAATTTTTTTCAAAATCCTTTCAGCGTCACTACAAGCGGTTCCCACAATTAAATGTGCTTAAAGGACAACGGTAGAAGTTTAGTATATTATGCTGCACAACTTATAGTTTGTGTCTGTAAAAAATAATTTGGTATGCCTTGTTTATGAAAATTTAAGAATTATTCATTGACTGTGATGCAGATGCATTATAAGTTTTTAGTAAAATACTACAAATTGTGTAATTTCTGAAAGAACGAGGTGCATTATCATAAGTTGTAGTTATATCAAAGTTGTAGTTGTACTTGTAGTTATACAAAAAGAATCACAAGTTGTAGTTATATTTGTGACTCTTTCTGCAAGAAACCGAATCCTTTCGTGGTGTACAAAATGCTTTATCCTTTCCCAGCACCGCTTAGATATTTGCCAGTTGTGAACGGATATCAGTAGAAACTTACAGTGAGTTCCCAACGTGGCCATTGCTTCACAAAATACGTTACGTTTAACCTGACCAACTTATTCATTTGTGGCCAATCATTTGTTATATTGCACTATGATTATCAACAACCTGCAACACTAATATATATGTATATTTAGATGCTCGCTACTAGAGTTACTCGCACAATGAAGGGAAAGAAGCCGAAAAAAGCGTACTGAACCTGAAATTAATTAGCACCGAAGTTTTAAACATTAAGGTATCTGAAAAGCCACCAATAACTAGTCTTCCAGAAAATAAAAGTGTGAACCTAAAATTGTGTAATTTGACTATTCCCAAATTGACCTTTCAAACTTTAAGAAAGACTATAACAGACAGTAATACATTAAAGGCCCCGTTGTGGTCAGCAAATTTCAAAACCACCGAACCATTTATTTCTTAAATCTATGACCAAAAACACGGAAATCCGAAATTTGTTAACCGCAAATTCCAAACAAGTTTACGACACTATGAAATTTGATAACTAGTTTTGACAATAAGGGGCCTCTAGAGCTTGATGTATGGACAATGTCATTATTGTCGTGGTATTAAGCAACTTTGAGAAGGCTCATGCTTATTCCAGCTATCTACAGTCTTAAAATTTGACTTACGCTAATATCACGGTAATTGTATAATTGTAATTGTAACGGTAAAATAACATTTCTTACGTTTGAATATTTTTGGTGGCAAAATAGTTATTTGCGCATACCATTTGTGTAATAAGACGCCCGTTGCTTGCTTGAAGCTCAGAATTCAATGTGTTTATTATGTTAAAGGTTACTTTAACCTCATGGCTAACTATTGGTCGGTAAATGACTACGGAGGTTTGCTTTGCGCAAAACATAAAATTAGTTATGCGTCTAAAATTTAATCGGAGGTTTGCTTTGAAAATTCATACTTGAAATGGCGTTTTGGTGTGCATAGATATCCTGATTCTTGAAGGATTAGCTGCTATCCGAGAAAGAACGCTTCGATCGCTTCGCTTGGTCAGATTCTAAACCTTGTTTTTAAACAACCAATAATTTCAGCAAAATCCAACAGAAAAGCTAAAGATGACAGCCATGATAAGAGAAGTCGTGAGGTTGCTTCTGTGCAGCCGAGACGGAGTAAGTGATGTATATAAATTTCTTTGAATGTTTGATCATCAGCAGTTTAGATGTCAAGTATAAAAATCGCTCATGACATCATCGACCGAGGTGGTATATGAGCAGGTGTAATGAAGAAGGTCCATACAGATGCATTCTCGATGTAGCTTCGCAGACTCATCACATCAAAATTTAGGTTATTGCTCGAATAAATTATACCTATTAGCCACAGTAAATGCAATTTTTACTATCATTCACTTTAAGTATACTGAGGATTTGACAATTTTAGCGAAATGTAAAACTTGGAAAAATCATAGTATCTGTTGTTTAAGCACATGGTACATGATGCAGCAGCTAATTTAACACTTTCGTTCGTAAATTGACACTTTTGTGGTAGCTTACATTGCGTGGAGAGTTCATTGTTTAGTTTGTCGTTCGGTGTGCGTTTGTGCGAGGGTTGTTGTTCGTTCGCGTTACGGGGTTCTAAATGGCATCGAACAACAGCTCATTTATAGCGTAGCGGCAAGCGTAAAAGACTTGCACCCGAGCAATCTAAGTTAAATACATAGGTTGGAGCAAAAGATTTTTTATTTTGCACAATCTATGCTTTAAGCTTCGCAGACTCATCACATCAAAATGTAGGTTATTGCTCGAATAAATTATACCTATTAGCCACAGTAAATGCAATTTTTACTATCATTCACTTTAAGTATACTGAGGATTCGACAATTTTAGCGAAATGTAAAACTTGGAAAAATCATAGTATCTGTTGTTTAAGCACATTGTACATGATGTAGCAGCTAACTTAACACTTTCGTTCGTAAAGTGACACATTTGTGGTAGCTTACATTGCGTGGCGAGTTCATTGCCGAGTTTGTTGTTCGGTGTGCGTTTGTGCGAGGGTTCCTGTTCGTTCGTGTTACGGGGTTCTTAATGGCATCGAACAACACCTCATATATAGCGTAGCGGCAAGCGTAAAAGACTTGCACCCGAGCAAACTAAGTTAAATACATAGGTTGGAGCAAAAGATTTTTTATTTTGCACAATCTACGCTTTGGTTTAAGAAAGAAAGGGTCAATCGAAATTTAGACTACTGCTCGACTGACACATTCGTCCGTATATTCACACATTTGTCACAGTGCGGATTACATGTTGAGTTAATTGCCGAGTTTGTCGTTCGGTGTGTGTTTGCACGAGCGTTGTTGTTCGTTCGAGTTGTGAGGTACTTTATGGAACCGAGCAACAACTCCTATATAATGTAGTGGCAAGCGCACAAGGCTTATACCCGAGCAATCTAGGTTAAATCCGCGGTTGGGGCAAAGTTTGTTCAAGATTGTACAAGCTACGCTTTGGTTTTAGTCTCACCCACGCCATCCTCCCTTCCCAAAGACTTCGCCTCTAAGACCATCTACCCTATAAGACAACAGGCCTTCGAATGATTTAGCCTAAAACTAAAGAGAACCAGTCCGCACCGAATGAGTAATTGGCAACACTTTGTCTGCCATTTAGTTTTATTTCACTAGCTGAAACCAAAAACCGGTGGACTTCATCTCAAAGCAAAACTAACGTATTGGAGGATTCGCGTTATATTGTTCCTCGACAGTTGTATCTTTGTTTTCCTATAGATTACTGGAAAACACAGAACAGTGTCAGTTAGACTTAAGTTGTGTTACGAATAGCTGAGGATGGCTTTGGCAATGTAAAAAATATATTTCTTGCTAAGGTCTGCTTGCTTCATACTTTGCTTGTTGAGACTCAGGCGCCAATGACACTGTAAAGTTATTGCACACATGACATATATGATATTTGTAATGAAAACCATAGTTTTAAAGATTAAAGATAAGAAATCTTTAAAAGAACATTTGAAGCAACTATTTATTTGACATAGTTTATACAGTTGCAAATCAGGTAATTTTTACAAATATGTGCAGAGACTGTGTTAGGTAAACGTTAAAATTTTTACCGGTCTTCTTCACCATCAGTTTCCTTTAACTGTTAGCTAGCTACTATGTTGAATTTATAATTTATTAACCCTTTCCAGCATAGAGCCGCGTTCGTAACAGCATTCATTGCGACGCGATGCACTAATCGATCTTGTCATGCGGGGTCCGTTTGTACATGCGTTGTTGCTTGTTTGCTTAGGGAACTGGGTAACAACTCCTAAATAGCATATTGGCTAACGAACAAAGCTCTCAACAAAACGATTTAGGTTTAAACAGCCTCCGTGGCAAAAACTTTTCTCAACATAGTACAAAATGCACAAGAATTCATGCAGGATACGTTTAAATACGGTGCCGGCCATATCCGATTCGGTGCAAGTGAGCCTAACGCTATGAGGATACTTAAGTAACAGGCCGCATAGATTATTACATATTTAGTAGCTACATCTTCTCAGATGTATATAATATGTCAAGCTACAATATCCGCGAAATTTATGTGTAACTGTAACATTAGCTCCGATGTTATTTCGCTGTTTGAATGCATTTTATTATTTCTAGCTGTTTGTCCGCGTAATATGTCACCGTTGCGTCAAAACGGCTGGCCGGTATCATGCCGAACGTCGCAAACTTGTCCGTCAGGCTATTCGTGTACACAAGGTCAACAAGCCCGAAATAATAATCGTCGGGGCCCCTTTTGCTGCAAAGCGACTGCAGAGCGCTTACAATGCCCTACCGGAAAACAGCAACAGCCTGGATTACCTGTTTCGTGCAACCCATTCAATCGTCAAGCATCAGGATGTCAAAGGGATTACGAATGTGTACGAAATGTCGCAGGCACCAGAGATGTCTGCTGTAGCTCAGGCAGCAATCGACCGTCGAGATATCAATGTCCATCCGGCTCCAACCTACAGCCTGGTTCTCGCGTTATCTGTAATCCACGCCGGGGGCGAAACCAGTGCCAAAATGGTTATAAATGTGTTCGTAGTTCGTCTTACTATCGTGGATATATTTGTTGCAGTAGTCGAGAACCAGTAGGGTCACCATGTCCACAAGGATCGAGTCTTCAACCTGGAAACCGTTTTTCCTGTAATCGTTTCGACCATAGGTTTCAGCAGTGTCAAAATGGCTACGAATGTATTGAAAATCGAGCGAATCCGGTGAGTGGCGGCGATGTGTGTTGTAGCAGTGCAACTGTTGGTCCGATTGGTTCACCGTGCGCTCAAGGGAGTCGTCTTCAGCCTGGAAATTTCGCTTGCAACCGTTTTGACCGATTTTCGCGATGCAGAACCGGATATCAATGTGTTCAAAACCGGGCAAATCCCGTTACCGGAGGTGACGTTTGCTGCAGCTCGGATTCTGTTGATCCTGTTGCTTCTCCGTGTCCTCGTGGATCAACCTTACAGCCTGGCGGAAGCTTTACGTGTAATCGCTTTAGTACTTTTAATCAGTGCAGAAATGGCTTTCGATGCGTTCCGAATGTTGTCAATCCTATTAACGGTCGCGACGTATGCTGCAGTGATAGTTCAGTTAATCCTGTTGATTCGCCATGCCCATCTGGTTCAAGGCTGCAGCCAGGAACATTCACCTGTGACAGGTTTAGTGGCAGGAGCCAATGTCAAGTCGGATATAGTTGCGTTCCAAACGCCGCTAACCCTGTGAGCGGAAGGGATGTATGCTGTACCGATCAGTCGCCAGGTCCCGTTGGTTCGCCATGTCCGCTAGGGTCGACATTACAGCCTGGAAGTTTCACTTGTAGCCGATTTAGCAGCTCTCAATGTCGTAATGGTTACGAATGTACAAAAAATCGTGCTAATCCGTTCAGTGGAAGCGATGTATGCTGCAGCAATAACAATGCATCAAACGATTTCCGTTGTGTTAGCGGTGGATCTCCGCAACGAATTAACAATGCTATCAAAATGTGTAGCTACGTAGGCGATCCAGTCTGTGGGACGAATTATCGTTGCAGCGCTAACCAAGTACGGTCAAGTAGACTACGATTTGCGTGTTGCCCTGTGTTTTGGGGATAAAACTGAAAAAAAGGAATTATGTAGAAATCGAAGCCAAAATGACTTAAAACTTTGATAAAAAATGGTTTGAAGAGAGTATCGTAGCTAAATAAGGTCAAGTTTCATTATTCTAATGCGGTGAACCTTTCTGTCGGCTTTTTGAGCTGTAGATCTGCGCGTGTCGTGTAGGAACCGTAATGGGAAGTCGCAACTTTAGCTTGCATTTGGATACATTCCTGTACGTTCTTCAAAACACTGCATTACCGGTTGATAATAGTTAAATATACTTTATACTTTAGTTATGATTAAGTATACAAGATGCTTGAACCCACTCAGTTTCTGTATACACAACGTTTCTGGGTAGCATTAGGCTGAACTGGCAATAATTTCTAAAAATATAAAAACAAATCGTTTGTTCACTAGTGGACCCATATAGATATGCTAGGTTTATATAATTATTATGTATATTGTTAAATTTCGCTTTCTGATGCCCAACTGTACTTAGAGCATTGTTTGTTTTAAGCAGTATATCTGATGTTTATAACCTGTCGTATCAGTGCCATTTTAATTGCAAAATAATGCTGAAATTGTTTACTTTTATTTACAGAAAAACTGCAGCTAATTGAATCTAGCTGTGCATGAAGCGTTATGTTGTCAGAAGCGTAAGAAAGTTTAAGAATGGTTTTAGATTTTAATGGTACAATTTTAGCAGAACAAATTTATATTGCCACACGTACCTGGACATGCCAATACTAACCATTTCATCGACAATTGCCCCACCAAAATTTTAGAATTTTCATAAATACTACTGAATAAAGTCATTAATTCGGACATGATTTCGTTTTAATCTGTTCTCAACTAATCATTCTACACATTTATTGCAACAGTCAATTATAATCTCTTGTAGAAGAGCGTGATGCTCATGCTACAATGTGTTGTACGTCTTGTGGATGATGTCGACTATAGCGTCTTTTTCTCGCTTTTGGAGACAAATGTACAGTTTTGTTTAGTTTTGTCCTATAATAGATAATTTTTATATATAATCAGCTTTTGTTCTTATGTTCAACTATTGTATAACTAGTCAAAAAACAGCTAATTCACAATTGGTGCAAAAGTTCGTCAGACGAAAAAGGTAAAAAAATTAATTAAAAACATTCTTAATTCGTAGAAAAGTTGAACCAAGTTGGGGTCTTTTCGGTTAGCCCTCCTCCACCCCGATATTGGTCCACTTTGAAGATTCATTGACCATAATTTTATACCACTCGACTCAGCTTGATGAGCTGGTTCAGAAAATAGTCATTTCGGCCATTTTTATAACACATTTTTTTCGATTTTTTTTGGGTTCCTAATACCCCTTTGGCAGCCAAAAAATTCCAAAAGGTTTATTCTCGATAAATGCATAAATATTTATACCATTTTGTATAGCTTTGCCCGATAAATGTATAATTTTCTCCATTCAAACCACATTGAAGACCGGAGCCCAATCTGTTCATGGATTAAGGAGTTAGGCTTAAGGTTTCACTTAAATGGAAATAGCTCCTTAACCCTTTATCACATTGAGCAATTTCAAACCGTATCGACTTATCTCGTCAGTACGGTTCTAAAATTATTCTGTATCGAGAAAAATTTTTTTCGAAATTTTTGTGCCGTTGGGAACCCAAAAAATCAAATAAAATATTTTGCTATAAAAAGGCCAAAAGTGGAAATTTTCTGAACCAGCTGGGTAGTACTAAAATTATCACTGAATTTTCAAAATTGACCAATATCGGACTAGGGGGCTAACTAAAAAGACCCCAAACTTATACTTTTATTTCCATATATTAAAGCGGAAAAATGACGGAAAATTCGGACGCAAACAGCAGTGCAGCATAAGCACAACACTCCTCTAAAGCAGCATATTAATCTCTTGATTGCAGCTTTATATGATGTATCACCGAATGCAAACCACACAGGTATCCACCAATCATCCATGTTTCATGAAGTTTTATTGCTATATGAAGAGCCATTGCATTTTACATTTATAACAACCTGAACTTTTTTACTTCTTAACAATCTTGTTGCTCTCCACTAAGAATGTCAAGCTAAAAACTTGACACCGTCCCCCCCCCCGAAGACTTAGTTTCAGCACAATGCTTGCCTATTTTCACACTGTCTTTGCTAATTTTAATATTTTCCGTGGAGAGGGGCCTAAGAGGGGTAGGGTGGAACCGTTTTGGGAGTGGGTAGACCACGGACTCGGGGGAGGGGGTACCGAGGCGTCAAGGTGTATCCCATAAACTCCCCGCGTCGGCATGTATAATATATATGATAGACGAAAAATCTAGACCGTTGATGACCTTAACCGTGTTTTTCTCTTGTTAGCAGAAAAAATGGTGTTATGTTATCAGTTTTGCATTAATTGACCCAAAACATGATTTTCAACCATATAAAAATTATCTGGTTTATTTATTGTCTTGACTGTGTCACAAAACAGCGCAGGTTCTAACCACAGGTACATTACCAAGCTAAATCGCTCAAGCCATTCTCAGTTCACGATCGGTTAAAGTAGAATTTTGACAAATTAAATTTAATTTTATATTACGGCTTACATCAACTCTGTGTCACTGACATTTGTAATAAATACTTGGCATTAAGAGCATACAACACCAAGACAACCCACTGTATAGAGCATACTGCGACGCTGTATTTGCTTCTGTTTCAATACTTAAGTGCTTATAATTATTCATTGGTTAATATTCCAGTATTTTTCTGGATGTCCCTGATCATGCGACATTTTGTGGAAAGGAAGAGAGTAACACTTGTCCGGTTTTCAAAAAAAATTGCAAATTTCTCACCTAAGTAAAAACTAAGTTCAATTTTGACGGTATTATGCTGCCAATAACTGTGTATTTGGCGGATTTTCCTTATTCGTATAAAGTGGCACAACATGCTAGCTGTTTCAGATATATGCCAATTACGGAACTTAGTTTTGAATACATAATTTTTGAAAACAAGCTACCTGAAGTAAACAAAATGATTTCTCAGAAGCGTCCTTGAAACTGGAGGTTACATCAAACCCTAGTGAGAAATTTATGCGCGACTAAACTTTGCATGAACCCAGCAATAATCCTCTTTCGTCATTCTCGAAAAATTCGGTAATCAAACATGTTTTGGGGATAACCTATCCCTCTTCAAACGGTTTCAAAATGTTTTCGTCACGAGCTTCAAAGTATACGAATGCTGTTATTGAACATCTTAACACAACTGTTAAGTTGTTGTTGAACATATTTTTATAGTTTTAATTTGAAACTTGTCATTCGAGAACAGTATTGCACCTGGCCTAAATTTTGTGAGCGAACAAACATGTAGACTAGATAGCGCTTCGCGTATTGAGTGTTGTTTCCGAACGTGAATGAGTTATGCGATATTTATTGCAATTTAATTAGAATAGTGTAACACGCCACTTTTAGCGAACAGACGACCGTATTTTGTTGTTCGAGAACACTAAACACTACTTTGTGCTACAAGAACATAAATACTTATTGCATTCACATTTACCTGTACGTAATTTTTTTCGAAGGACGGCGTAACCCACTGGTAGAGTTGAGAACACACTAATTTTGAGTTCTGATCTGATACATAGGCATTTTATATCCAATTTTGTTTTTGCAAAAAAATGTATTTGCTTTCGCGATGACGATTTTTATTGTTCGCGAACTAATTTGTGCTGGGGCATAGCAGAGCTTCGGGAACGTATCCCCTAGCATCTTTACTAACGATAAAATGTGTTTTGGAATGCGAAACTGACTAGGTCGAGGTATTCAAGAAGATTGACTAGTGCAAGAATGCATTTTCGACGAGTTATTGAACCATTCGGCTATGAATTTAAACAGATAAGCTTTAGTTAGGCTATAAAATTGAATTTTTCAACATGAAATCGAAATTTAACCCAATATCGTTTGCGCAAAATCGATGGCAAAACCGCAGTTTGTTTCATAACAACGCACTGCAGTCACCGATCGCATTTTGCAAAATAGGATTGTGACTGGGCGTATTTCAAGTTTACTGGCGGCGCATTAATAGTTTGAAACGTACTTTGCGTTTATGCAACATTTGCGTTATAGAGGACCCTCCATGTAAAGTTTTGTCCCCCAATAGTCTAGACTATACCATTCAGTGAAACATGGCATACGCCTTATTCTATATGATAGAACATATGGTGTATGATACACTGTTAACTCCAATATAGTCTGTAAACCTGCCTGGTGTTTTTTAGCTATGGTATCAAGGACACCACACATAAGTACGTTATATAAGGTGTGTAAATGACAGCATGGTGCAGGTGACACCATATAGTGTTTTGAAAAAAGTTTATGGTGTAGACTACACCAGACTATTACCAACACTACAGTACCTATGTATACTATCTTAAAATACCATCTGAAACCCCATGGCGTCCACGACACCATATAATGAATGGTGGCAGAGACACATAGGGTGGACAAAACTTTCACATGGAGGGTCCTTTATAACGTAAACGCAGCATTACTCTATTGTGAAAAGATTTTGTCCGGCACTAACTTGTTTCAATTTATACTAGGGTTTTTCCAAAAACAAATGCGGATATGCAATGATTTTTTAGATTTCCAGAAACTAGGTAAATTCAAATTTTGGCTAGGGAGTCCTAGATCATATCAATTATTAATTCGCCCGCTGGTGTTGTGTAACTTTTAACTGTTTGACAAAAGTGTAAACTGGTCTTTGCAAGACAAAGCTCTGCATGAATGTAGCTTGAAGACCATGATAATCTCCTCAAATGGTTTATTGAATTGCGAGTGTACATTGAATAATGCTCTTTTCATACATGGATTGTAAATATCTAAAATTGTTTAGTTTATAACACTAGATTACATAATACACTGAATAATTTCATATTGTACAATTAAAATTTTTCCTAGCGATACGGCGGCTGCAGACCCAATGGTCCCAGCGTAATATCCAGTCAAGTCATAAGTGTTTTTTTAGAATTTTACATTTATATAATCACAGTGAATTTTTTACACATTTATTTAAAACCTATATCATAATAGTTGCTTTTGATGACTGGACTTCAATGAACATGAATCCAATTACCATAGTATTCCTTACCATAGCTATATTATTCTTTGTTAAATTGACAAAATTTATTAAGAAACATCTAAATCAGTTTTCGCAAATTCAAGCTATTCCTGGTCCTAAAGCTTATCCGTTTGTCGGCAATTTGTATAATACGCCGATCAATCAGATTCGTAAGTTTATACGTACTATTCCATGTCATATACAGTACTACCTATTTCAACGTTGTATATATATAATTAGTACGCTATGTACTATTTTTAAGATGTCCAGTAAACATGATTTAGCACGACCGCATTGTTGGATGTTATACTCGTTGCTGGTCAGACAGGAACACCGTGAGCCTGATCAGGATACGACTGTATTAACAGTTTTGACACTTCCGCACACAGTTCAGTATAGTTTAACGATTTCATTCTAGTTTATAGATTTTCATCAGCGCACATTGGAAAGCATTATGATTACTAAAGGCTCGTATTGTGGTGTTCGTTAACTTGTGCATCGATATTCGCTGACTTTGCAAGCTTAATTAAATTCCAAACAACACGGCTTAATGTATTGCAACCTACGATTAGCAATAATGCAATCCGAGTTCGGTTTCTGGCGCCTGTTCGAGTTTGTACAACATTCCACGACGAACAAATTAGTTCGGGCATAAAAAATTAGGCATGTATTACATACATATACTCATTCGGGCGCAATGCAGCACACCACAAACATGACTGGTTTCAGCAATCAATGTTTTAAACCTTACTTGCCGGTTTAAAATTTCTTGTTTTTGAAACAGTAATGAGGTTTAATAATATCCAAATGGTAACCTATATATGTCTTTTAAATTCTTCATTCGATCGTTGTAAATTCTCACATAACGTAAAATTTAGACCTCATTGATATTTGAAAAGAAGAAACAAAAAGGCAAGAACAAAAAGCACAGCCACAATTCAAGACCTTATTGCCTAGTTATGCAATAAAAACGGTTTATCAAACACCACAAGATATAATTTAGAAAATCTTTTGGACCGTTGGCGTGACACATTCTACTTGGTCATAGCCAAAAATCATCATAGGGATAAGTGGGTCACCCTACCCTGAAGTTCGGACGAATCTTCTCCTGACAGATCACCCGACTCCCCCCCGCTCCGGAGACACCGCAGGCGTCGAACTCATACGTGCATCTACTGCTCCCCGCCGGTAGACCGAAGCATTCCCTACCTCGGGGACTCGTCTACAAATTTCATCCCCGGGACTGATCTACCCTCCCGGGGACCTCGGATCTTGAACGTATGGCAAATGTATTAAAATTCTAATATAGGGAATTATATATTTGCCTAAAACAAGAATAATGGAGTATATTTTTTCTATAAATTAGTGCAATTATTGAAAAAATTGTGTATTTACTCTGAAATTTAGTGCATTAAAGTCCCAACGGCAGTTGGGAATACGTAAACGAAAGTCAAAGAGTCTGCAGTGACGCCTAGTAACAGACTTTGCTTTAATACATCATGCAGTTTTCCCCTTCAGTAATCGACGATGAATGCGCACGTTTTAAATTGTGGCCTATTCTTCATACTGATATGACATACTTCTCTTTAGGAAAACTTTTTCACGCTAAAACAGAAATTTTTACCAATACAAATCTGTATTTTGAGAGAGTACAGACTGTAGCAATATTCGCTAGCCAAGAAAAGTACTAAATGTAAATCCATGCGACTACAATTTTCATCTGTTTGCTTCAAGCTGTTAACAAAGCGCTACTATTTTGCCCAAATCTGTCTCTGCCATTGAATTTTGCTGTAGTTTAGTAATCGTAACCAAATTTGATAGAACATAGAATTTTGTCTGCATTCCCTTTGCAAACTCTGTACCCTTCCTCATTACAACATAAAACATTTGGAAAAATTCAACGCTTGAATTAATTACGTCAATATTTCAGTTTTTACGGCGTAACATATCAGCTGAAATCGGGCCATTAGGCAAATTAGGAAATTAGCCAAATTCCTAATACTGCAGGCCATAATGAAGGTTAATGAGACTGGGGGCTCTGCGTATGCGGCTCCAGGAGTCCCGGAGAAAGAAGCAAGTAATGTGCAGTATTTTTGAAAAAAAATATTTTTAAGAACAGGATTAGGAATCTGGATTTAAATCAGGTCATTTACATGTTTGCAGTCTATATACATTAAGGTATCTTCTAAAATGCATACGCTACCTTTGAATTCACTCAACGTTCTTCCCAAAATATAGTAATATCCGACCACATCTATTTGCATCTTTTGATGAAATGTTTTAAAATGTCTAAAATAGAATGATGAACGTTAAAAATAGCTTTTCATTGGTGCTGCTAAAAGGGCTCCATAAAAGGAGCCAGTCTCGCGACCGTTTAGGTCACGACCGCAGAAGAGGATAATGGCATCGATTGCTACTAATGATGCATACAACTTAAAATAGCGACTAATAAATATTATTTCAGGTTTTTACCAACACTTTGAAACTTGGTTTAATCTCTACCGCGAACGCGGCCTAATACGACTTTGGCTTGGGACGCAACCGCTTGTATTGCTCACGAAGCCTGAAACAGTTCAGGTAAAATAATTAATTAGTCTTAATTTTAAGAAAATATAGCAATCTAAATGTGTAATTTTTGTTTGTATTTTTTAAATTGTAAGTATTATCGAAAAGTCTTAGTTTGTATTATGCTTTCAGGTTAAGTAATATTTTATTATAATCGGAATTTACAATCGTTTCTGAATCAAATCTTCCGGCGGTTAATAGGTTTCGGCTTTGATTCCATCGATAAACATTAGGATTTCCTATTCAGTTTCTTTTTTACATAATTGTTTCTTTTATAAAAAACATTACTAAAGCCCGGTTTTCGTGGCAGCCTGGAACTCACTTACCGAGGCGGCACTTTTCCAAGGCTACAATTCACTCCTATTAATTTTTCCGACAGAGAACCAGCAATGTAAATGAACCAAGAAC
>JASANE010004068.1:0-19083 GCA_030248225.1 Trileptium ribeirensis | reverse complement strand
TTTATTTCTTACTACACCAGTGTGCTTGCGCCGTTTGCTCTTAAGACTTGGTGTGGCCTCAATAACAGTCGCTTATGTATTTCTGTCATTGTACTGCTATCAGTGATGGCGGTAATTTCAGTTTATTGTTTGACAATCACTTCAGTTCACGAAATTATATATATATATAATACTGTAAAGAGCTATTGGCATCTGTTTGGGAAGTTCGTCAACAACGTTCAGAAGTATTGTACAGGCGTAGAATGCTGGCTCATATTTTGGGGCAGCGCTTGTAAAACGGATTTGGAACACGGTGGTGTATTGCATTTCTGCTCTGTATGTTTTGAAAATGTGATAATCGCCACAGCCAGCATATCACTGATCTAGTCGTTGAAATCACTGTCACATTAGATGATTGTACGAAAATTGCTCATAGTAAACTAGCCTTTTCCCACAAGATCAAAATAGTATCTGAGGTTGGGGCTTTGAGCTGAGATTCGCTAGTTTCAAATTGTTGGGAAACAGAATTGGGGAATTTTTCCAGATGTTTAGGAAAATCTTACACAAGGTTAAGGAGGGATCGCATAATAGCATTTTCTTTTGTTTTCTATGCCTTTACCACACGCAGTAATTCTTTGTTTTTGTTAAATATTTAGTGAGAATGCGTATTTCACAAGCCGTGCTATATTTTACTTAGGGGCTTATCAGAAACAGTCGAAACAGCAGCAGTATTAAGTTTTGTTTTTGTTAGGACGTCTATTTTAACGTCAGTTTAAAATACTTGGGGGTTCCTGGGTGGAAGCCAAAATTCACATGTGGACTTGACCCGGGGGAAACGCCGAAATCTTGGAGAGCTCGAAAACGTAAGGGCTCCTCCCACGTTATGTAAAAGAGGCCAGATAAAGCTGTGCTATGATCTATAAGTCTTCAACTTTGTAAAGTTCATTAGCGATCATTAGGCCTAGTATATTTTAAATGTAGACTCGTTGTAAATATTAAATATTTAAAGTTTTTACAATATTCAACAAAATAATTTAAGCATCCGGGATATTTAAAAGTTCCGGCATCACAGTGTAATATTGTAGCGCTCGTACAGTATGTTCACCGAAATAAAAACAGACTGGCTGCCCTTGGCTGCATGAATTTTTCTGTGTATTATCAGCTGTAACTAATATTATACAGTTATATTATAAATAGAATTCTGTGTGATGGTTGTATATGCCCTTTTTTGTATCTCAAACCTATAGCTTTGTTATGTGCTGTTTTATCCAGGTGCCCGAATTCACACGAAGCTGATATGTGGTTTCAATCGCTTCATTCATCAGTAGAATCATTGCTCACACAGGCGAATGCTGAAGCCAATTTAATGCTTGGAGGGAGCCCTGAAATTAAGATAATGAATTGGCTTGGAGAAAAAGTAGGCTTTCTGTAACTTTTGTGGAGTTTAATGTGTATGCCGTAGAAGCTATAATCGTTGAGTTTTTGTCGATAGGCAAATGTTACATAAGAACTAATCACATAATAACATTAATTTAGATGATTCCTTTAACGACACATTCTTTTAAATGAAGTTTTGATATGTAATGGCATTTTTATACTTACAATGGCAGGCAACTGTAATGCATGGGTAAACTTGAGCTGCGCCCCTTACCATACTCTTTTGTCAAAACCAGTTGTGATTCAGTTGTTCACTGAACACAAATCTCATTTTTGTATTAAAGAACATAAATTAGTCCGTTTCATATTTGATACATTATAATTTGAAAATGTTCGCGAACTCATTGGTGTTAAAGTATAGGGGCCGAATTGCATTCGCTAATGGCGTTATGTGACAGAAAAATGTCGAAATCGGATACGGCTATTGAAATTCGAGTTTTGTTTTCTAACGTTTTGTACATGGAGTCGAAAGAGGATGGTTGTGGGCGCATATTAAGTTTACTCGTGGGCCTAGTCGAAGCTGATGTAGCATTTTAACACGAGTTCTATAGCCCAAACACTATAGGTGTCCATGGGAGTTAACTTCCGCCGCGCGCCAATGTCGCTCGGAAAATTTTGTGGTACAATTGTCAAAAATAGGGGAAATTAGGAAAACTTTATGGCAAATTGGCAAAATTGGGGGAAATTTTAACGAAAACATGAAAAAATTTTGATTTTCTGAAAATTATAAAATTTAGATCTAATGCTACTAATCAACCCCATAGAGATATATGCCCGCAATGTTGCAGTAGTTATAGATGTATATTCGTATCTGACATTGTTAAACTGGCCTGTCCACAGGCTTCCGAAAAGTGGGGGGGACATTTCATTCTCGCGGGAAAATTAAAAGTGGGGGATAAATTTTGCTTAAAAATGCTAAATATTTCCATATTTTCATGCATTTTTACCACCGTGAATGTATTTTCAAGCTAAAAACGATATTTTATAGTTATAAATAGTGGTGATTAATATTTAAAAAAACAATTTGCATACAAAACATAAATTTTTAGACATAAAAATTTTTTTTTGAATTAGTTGATCACGGGGGTTCGGCCGAGTGGAGGGGACGGGCATGGGCGATTTGGAAAGTGGGGGGGTCCCCCACTGTTGACAGGCCAGTTAAATTCAGTAGTTCAGTGAACTAGGTGGGACTACATGATTACACTTCGTACATTTTTGTATAACATCTAAAATGTCTCAAAAATATTCAATGGCTTATAACGTATAGAATGTTCCTCGTTTACATGTTCAAACGCTGTCTGTTTTAGAATGTTAATGTTTCTGAATGGGGCATGGCGAGGGTAAAATGTATCCATCCATGTTTTCCTTGTTTACGGTGTAGTATTAGTGATTTTTGATTTTTTTTATAAATGTACTTTAACAACTATATTAACAGACTACTTCTTGATGTGTCATTAAGAGCCATGAAAAATTAGCCATGTAACTATACATGACTATTACTTATTATTAGATTCAAAACTCCGATGGTATTCAACAGTGGAAGCCAATATTTGCTGCAGTAACTCAAAACGATCTTCTTTTCTACGAGCATGCTCCATCGCTCAAATCCGAATGGGCTTGTCCGAAAAACAGTCGACCGCTTATAGCCACCAGGTACATATAATTTTTTTATACGTTGCTCAATTCTATACCTGGCGGAATGTCGTTAGTATGAAATTGCATGTTATGTACATTTCCTTAGCTTTCTAATATCTCACGATTCCAATATTCGAGTCAGTGAAATCATATATCAGGTAATCCCAAATCAATTACTCTGTCAAAATTAAGCTTATTTCCCTAATTCTGTGAGATAATTATTTTGTATTACATTTTCTTTATGTCCACAGCTTCCGAGATGTGGGAGGGCGTATTCATTTTTAGGGAAAATGTTATATTAGTGAAAAATCATCTATTTTAGGTACTGGTAACTGTCGTACAAATATTTTCAGGCTGTAACACTGTAGTCATTCAGTATTAGAAACAGTAATAATTTTTAAAAAATATTTAGTGTACAGAAATCATGGATTTAGCAACGTTAACAAAATAATGCATGTAATGTGATGCTGAAGGTTTAGGGCGTTTGTGGGACCAACATGCAGCAAAATTTTAATATGTTTTAAACGTGCGGATCCGACAGCCCCCTTTTGTCATCAGACAAGCATTTTAAGTGTATATAGCTAATTTTAGCTGCTAGCTACTTGTCGTTTGTAGCGTTATGTACATTACTGATAGGCTAGCGATTTCTAGCCCTTATTATTCTTACACTTATACCTTTTTGCTAATTATTGGCTATACCTGTACTTTTCAGGCTGGTTCATACAACTTCAAGGAGTAATCCAGTTATAGCCGGACTTACAGACGTTATCTCATATACTACCCGGACCGGCACAAAACAGGGAATTGAAACGCACGTTTTGAGGGTATAAATTTATGTTTATGTTTAGCCGTCCAAGCCAAGTAGGTCATAAAATTAATAGAACCTCGTTTTTGTATGGACCGAGACTATAATGTGGTTCATAATAATTATTTATTGAAACGGACTGAGCGATACGAGCGGAGTTTTCTTTAAAGGCGTTATCGTGAAAATTTCGTTTTGTCTGTTTCTGTCATTCATAACTAATCTTCGGATGGACGGATTTCGGAAAAATAGCAAAAATGGCGACTATGTGCCCTCTAGCCAAACTCCAACGGCTGCAGCCCCATCTTCGGGGTCAAAAAAGCAAAAGCAGTTAAGGGATCTTTGCAAAATCTGGTCATACGGCTACCAGTGTTTCGCAGCCCATAACTCTCTACACGGGCTTCACATGGAAAAATCGCGAAACAACTCATCGATATTAACGACTTTGCTGACCGCGGCTTTTTGTGGCGCCACTCCATGGGTCGCTGTGAGCCGAATATGGTTCGTCGACCCTTTGCCACAAATAGTCATTTTTCAATTTCTGGCATGTTATTGCGTGCTTTTACCTTACAGTGAATGCCTATTAGGTATCGAGGTTTCAGCGAGAGATGGAGCATAAATATGGAAAATTTTTATACGGGAATTCCGATTCCGATATGGTTTTGGCTTTTGCCACAACTGCAACTGCAACACGATTTTCGCCAGCTTCGGCATTTTCTTGATTCCCTGATACGGATATATCCGTGTTTCTGTTGCTACAATGATCTGACTAAACGCTTATATAACCTACATGAATTTGAGAGATGTTTTAATTTTGGTCACTTGACGTCCCACAACGCTTTAGATTATAACCCTTGCTTGGCCTTAAGGCTCTCATCGACAGCTATAACTTAGTAGTTATTTATCAGAGCAGCCATTTTAAGCTATATACCAAAGATTACAAAATACTCCGAAAAAGGTGATATTTTTATTTTGACAAAGTGAGTTTCTGGTTTGTGATGGAATGATACACTTATAAGATAATTTAACGTATTAAACACATTGGCTTTATTCTTATAATAGAAAGGTGCTGCACAAAATACTAGTTCGGGTGCTCCAGAAATAAAGCGGAAAATTATAATAACGTGGACCGTCAATAAGCTCATTTCCTGAATATCCTAGTGTTTGTTTGTAAGTAACATCAAGAATAGCGGAGGCTACTATGAATTGGTATGGTCTAAATATCGATATTGGTATTAAAAATGTTTACCGACATGATGCATTTGAGATGTAACCCAAGCGACATTCTCAAAAATCAGCATGTTAGTAAAATGTTTTAGTTATATTCTACCGATTGGTGATCATTAGCTACAGGTTGGCAGATTTTGTTAGAAAATATACCTACTTCCTCATCGAACAACCACAATCAGTTTGTTAAAAATGATAAATTTTAATTTTATGTGAGAGAATAGTATGATTGAAAAAAATTTTTATTTGTAATTCTTTATTTTTAAAATTATATTACTGTTATAACGAAAAAGTAGTTTATACAATTTTAGCTAGGTATTTTTATAAAATGTTTACTAAATATGAATGCTCGGAAACTGTATTCCCGGGCGCCATGATATATCGAGGTCTTCTATATCTGAGGGTTATCAGCAGACTCGTTTGCGTAATAAATATAAAATGATACCGTGGAATAATTTTTACGTAATAAATATAAAATAAACCCATATTGAGTGTATATTTCATAAACTCTGTGGGATGTTGCAGGGGATTAAGAATGCAAATTTTTTGTATGCGTCAGTATAGCGCATTCTGCGACAGAAATCTTCAAGAAATACCAGAATTAGCTGAAATTGCACGGTACGTTGGTCGTAGATGAAAATATTTCTGGGTTAAAGTTGAAAATTTAAGGACTCGAACTTTAGGGCTGGGGGCTGGCCAATAAGGGTCAGTCCCCCTTCCGTGGCCTGTCCACAGCCTAACTAAAAGTGGGGGGCTTAAAATTGTTAAATATTCTCATCTTTTTATGCTAAATATTTATACAAATATTTTCAGGCTATAAAGCGACGTTTTACCATTCGAAATGGTTGTAATTAATGTTTAAAAAACATTTTTCTCACAGAAAACACGAGTTGAGAGATATAAAAATTATTGGATTTGGTTGAACATGGTAGTTTGATCGAGGTAGCGTGGACATGGGTAAAATATCATGGACATATTTGGAAAGTGCGATCCCCTTACTCCACCCCACTGTGGAAAGGTCAGCTTCCTCCTGTAGCGGAACCCCAGAGTAAACCTACTGTTTTAGAAAACGTCAGAAACGTGTAATTTAATTTTGAGTGTATTGAGTACCGGCTTTATTAGTGGGCGATTGGAATCCGGTCGGGTCGAAAAGGGTTGTATCTGGACATGTGGTGCTGATATCAGAGCTAAACTAGCTTCATTTTGTAGACCAAAAGAAAAAATGTATATCGCGTTGGTTTAGGATACTTGTTTGGTACAAGGTTCATTTCGGATGTATGGTTTGGGTCGAAACGAGTTTTCAAATTTATCCAGTTGATCCAGCGTACACGAAAGCAGTGGGGTGGTGGTAGCTCGGACCTCCCCAGTTTTTTAATGTGATCAGTTTGTAAGCAGCTACCGTTCAACTGCCCCCTGAAACTGGAGGGGGGGTCAGGCCAAAAACGCTCGTGTCTTCACACATGGACTTATATTAGATTGCATGTGGAGTGTCATATTCTTCTCTAATGCACTCTAGGTATTATTGCTCTCATTTTGTAGATCAATTCTGTATGTAGCTGCACATATTGTGGTGCTATTGTCAGTATTTGCGTTTCAGTGTCTGTTGAAAATTGGTGTTTGAATGGGGCCACGATACCCAAAATATACGAAAACGGTAGTCTCCACAACCACTCGACATATGAGATAATATAATTTATGTTATTGATTTTACAGAGCAATTTTTCTCTATTATTGAAATAAAGCGAGTGGAGTTTCCTACTATAGCTTTGTTAGATGTAAAAATCGCAAAAAATTTATCCGTAAGTGGAGATCCTTACTCATCATCACATGGAAGGACCTTGACAATTTTTTATTTGACGACTAGTTCAGTTTGTTTGGGTCCTTTCATTAGACGCTACGCTCAATCCGCCAATCACGTCTTCCGGATCAAAGTGGGCCTCAAATGAGTCAAGGATCACATTTTTGAAATTTAGCTATCCGGGTATCTATCTTTCGCGATCTATATCTCTAAATAGAGGCTTCGTAGGGAAAAGCTGAAATCAGCTCATCGAGAGCTACAACATTGCTGTACCTAACTTTTTAGGTCACTCCATGGGCCTCTATGGGTCCAATTGAGTATGCCGCCCTATTCTCACAGGACATCATTCTGCCTTTGTGGTATGTTATTTGGCGGTAGGAGCATTAAAACATTCTTATATAGGTTTTTGAGGACCCTGAATACGATGGTATTGCCGTCGGGGAGCTGTTGTTGTTGTATCGTATCCTTCTATGACGTGTTTTAGGGTCTGATGACCTATTCTCACAGAACAACTTCTTTGTTATCAGAACGTAGTGGAGATTGTGTGTTGCAGGGGTGAAATCTTTTAAATTCCGTCTGTGTGTGTATGACCGGCCATAAGTCGAGAACGCCTTAACCGATTT
This sequence comes from Trileptium ribeirensis, assembly GCA_030248225.1. Taxonomy (NCBI): domain Eukaryota; kingdom Metazoa; phylum Nematoda; class Enoplea; order Enoplida; family Thoracostomopsidae; genus Trileptium; species Trileptium ribeirensis. The sequence goes on along the minus strand of JASANE010004068.1, from coordinate 11,582 downwards.
TCATGATCTTGGGCTCATTCGAACCGGCATAGTCGATTTACACCATGCGTTTTTGATTTGGGGTCTGGTTCAGGGGTCAAAATGTGGGTTTTTGTCCCGTTTTACCCATTTTAGTACACTTCACGGAAGCAAGGTTATTTTATCTTAACTATCGAATTTTTTTTCTCTGGATGGTTTATTTTATAGTGAAATTATAAATGCCGACGCCTCCCTTTTAGTTTTTCGATTAAGGCTCCGAATCAAGAGTAATGGGGTTTGAGGTATGGTGCCCCAATGGTTCCCCGACCCAAAATACAAAAATTTGTTCTGGTATCCTGGGCGTCTGAAAAGTTTCACTTGGGGTTTTAGGGCATGGGAAACTCATTGCCGGTATTGGTTTTGCTCTGTAACCCATGGGTATTAGGGGATGACGCCCCATGGTTCGGGGTCAGAGGACCAATTGAGCGTTTTTAGTACCCTTTAGTAGAAGCAAGGTTATTTTTATTTTAACTTTCGAATTTTTATCCCTGGATGGTTGTATTTTATAATAAAATGATAAATACCGATGCTTTTTTTGTTTTACGATTAAGACTCTGGTTCTAGAGTTATGGGGTTTGAGGCATGGTAACCCAATGGTTCCCCGTCCAAAAATTCAGAAGTTTGTTCTGACGTCCTGTGCGGCTTATACGTTGCACCTGAGGGTTTTGGAGCATGGGAAACTCATTGCCGGTGTTAGTTTTGTTGTAACTTGTGCTGGTATTGTGTGATGTCCACATATAGCATATCGACGAATGCTATTGGAAAGCTGATTTAATGTGCACGCAAAAACGTAGGCGTAGGTGTACCTATGCTTCACTACGTTCTGCAATCTCGGTAGAGTTACTAGTTGTAGTTTCTTTGCGAGGCGCCAGCGTTAAAACGTTCTTATATAGGTTTTAAAGCACGCTCAATACACTGATGTTACGGTCTGAAGCCTATTGTTACTGTGTCATGTGATTACAGTGGTGTGGATGGTCTTTATTGTCGGGCCATTTTCACACAACACATATTAAACAGCACAGAAACACCAGGAAAGCTAATGTTTCAAGCTTGGAATACTTAGCGGTCATTGTCCCTCTGTTTTCACTCGCCTGTGAGATACTAGTTACTAATTCCTAAATACACAATAAACGGCTATATCTTCAAGCAACAAGGCTGATAATCAGCTCATTTTGGAAGCGGTGCCCAAAATAGCTGCGTGCATATCTGTAAATTACATATTCAACACTCAGAATTCACAACCTTAGCGATGAGTCAAGGTGTTAGTTTACAACTGACTGAAATTGTGGATGTTTGGTAAGGGAAGTTTTTGGCTCTGCGTGGCCAAAATAGGGAAAATTTGCATATCTTTGAATTCGTCGATTTTTAGCAGCGCAGAAAATTGTCTTTTGGACATGAACTGGAGAGGCCAAAATTTATTTGGGGAAGTTGGGGGTTTACCTATCATGAGAAGCCATAATGTATTGCCCGTGTATAATGATTTATTCTGGTACTTAAAGGAAACTCAACATTGAAATGAACCGCAAGCTCAACTCGCTTCGCAGGTAACTATTACAGCTTAAATGATAGAGAAAAATATCGTGTCTGCTCGTAGTCGTTGTATAAGGCACTACGAATACAGATATGTGAAGCAGTTGATCATTGTGATGTAACTGTTTTTATGTTGCCAGAGCGTAGTGTAACGTAGCGGAGATTGTGTGTTGTTTGGGGTGAAAGCTTTTAAATTCGGTCTGTGTGTGATCGGCCGTAACTCGGGAACGACTTAACCGATTTTCATGGTCTTGCTCTCATTCGAACCGGCATAGTCGATTTACCGTGCACGTGCCCGAACGTTTTTTGATTAAACTTATTGCCCGTGTTAGTTTTGTTATAATTTGCGGTATTGTGTGTTATCCATAATATTATATTTAGCATATTGACGTAGTATGCTATCGTGAGCTAATTGGCTGTGCAGGCAAAAGGCGTAGGTGTACATATGCTTCACTACGTTCTGCAATATCGATTGAGTTTCTAGTTATATTTAATCCTTTTTAAGGTTGAAACTCATCGCGATCTGGCTACTTGGGTCAAAACTATGGTGCACACGACCTACGATGCTTGTCTGGCAATCAAAGAAGTTTCATGTCGTAAGGTTTTCTGGCGTTAAAGCCTTGACATTAACCAAAGTGTTGGAGAAATAATTTTAACGTTATGTAATTCCTTAAATTCCATGGTCATTATGCTCCTGACCTTGAACTGCTAGCCGCTTTGGACTTTTTATTTTGTGTTTGGCACAAAATGTCTGAAACTCCACGAGGGTTAGCGGGCCAAGCTCACGAAAGTTGATTATTAGTATTACTTTCGTCTTACTATGACGTTCTTTCTAGAAGAGATGATGAAGGGAACTTGACTGTGCTTTTTGATATTTTCTTTTGATGACGGTAAAGCTGCTACGACCGAGAAATCGTTATACATTTTCTGTCGTTTATAGAGAATACTTGATTTCCAAATAATTTAATAACTCATATATTTGGAGAACGCTTTGCTTTTCATAACCTAAATCAACAATACTTATTAAAAGAATGGGATTATTAATCCTATCAAATTTCCAGTCTGAAAATTCAATCTGGAGTCAACGACAGAATTCTTCGGCTGAAATAGATTTTCTGTAACACAACTTTTGCGACATCGACAGATTGGTTCGACTATTGAAATGAACTGTATTTATGAATATTGTGTTGCTATTAAATTTTTGCTGTTACATAAATGCAAACTATCAATCTTGGTGAACTGATGAATTTTTGTGCCTAATTTAAATGTCATTTTATGCTTTGGAAACACATTGCCGGGGTTGGTTTTGCTCTAACTTGTGTGGTATTGTGTGATATCCATATATAGCATATCGACGGATGCTATCGAGAGCTTATTGGCAGTGCACGTAAAAGACTTCTGTGTATTTATGCTTCACTACGCACTGTAATCGCGATAGATTTACTAGTGTTAGTCCTCTCATAACGTCGAAAAGCGGTCTACGTCCTGGTCATTTCTGTCTAAAGGGTTCATCGGCCCAGATTGGTTTCCGCATTCTTAGATAATTTACGGAGCTCAAATCTACCAATAGTGTCTTTAAATGCATCGAATGTCGTGGACCAGATATCTGATACGTCTGTAGAGGAACAAAAAATGCCGTCCCAATCTATGTGCGACAAATGTTGACGAATCGGACGCCAACGGTATCTTTCCAGGCAAGGAAGGTTGTGGGTGAATTACTTGGCTTATTGCGACTCGAAGCTTTGTTAGACAGGCGAAACTGAATAGAGTAATGATCGGATGGTTTCAGTGGCACCAAAGTTTCAACATCACAAATTGCGTTATCATCATAAGCAAAAATTAAATCCAGAATATTGTGGCCTCTGGTGAACTCAGTCACAAACTGCGATAAACCAGCGAAAACGTCGGAATCCATAAAGCTGTCCTCTGAAAAAGGCCAATTTGAGTTCAACCAGTCAATCCTGGACCTTTTAAAGTCTCCACGTCTCGACGTTATTAATACATAATCTGGTAAAATATAGTGACTTCTTAACGAATAATTGTTACAAAAAAAGACTGCGTTTCGGTGCTGCCTAAATAGTAGATCCGTAACGCATTACAGCTACTCTGCCACGAGTACTGCCCATATTAAGCATACGTAGCTTACTGATAAATCTGTTGTTATTATTAGTGAAACTAGCTCAGCTTATTGCAGCCGAGCATAAACATTTTCATTTGTGTTTGTGGTAACGATGGTTGACTTTGTTTGGCTAATTTATCATTCGGAGAAAATAGTTTATTATTTTGTTAAGTTACGGTGTTTTTGAAGTAAATCATAACGTGCTATGCGAAAGCTTTTGTTACTTTTTGTCGGCAACGATTTCAGATTGCACATGGCAAGATCATGATTGCAAACTCATACTACATGCCGAGGACGGTCTCACACTTATTGCAAACGATTCTTCCACAACCACAGGCGCTGCTGTATCGCAAAATCTCGGTGTACAGGACGGCCTAGTCAACGGTTCAACCGGTTCGCTTCCGCCCGGTCAGGTGTATTGGCGTCACCCTTTTGAATCGATCAAGTCGTCCGGCGATGATGGGCAGAGAATTTTTTGGGTTGATTTTGGCGGTGAAGGTGGTGAACAGGTTAACGTTTTCTTATATTACATTTACAGTAAGCGCTAGAAATAACATTTTCAAGAGAGCAAGCGACGACAGAACATCGAGTTTGCAGTGCTATAGCACACTGCGAGCAACGATAGAAGATCGGATGAAGAGCAATCATCTCCGGGGCCTAAACACAATAATTGATTTTCTCGGGATGAGATTTGTTCGCAAAGTGTTTTACATTTATCTGATAACGTTTCGAAACGGAGTACGCATGGACGACTGTGTAGCAGAGGTGCTGTTATGACGTTTAATAATTTTTGTCAACGCTGCCGGGCAACTGGCGTTATAGCGGTACATTCACAACTCGCTTAGATCAGGGGTTTATTTTTGATAATCAGGTGCGTGTATAATTTTGTTTAAAATTTTCTACCAGCGTGTAAAATTTGTGCATAGCGTTTATTTTAAACATGCGCCATATATACAAAATCATTGTATATATATAATATATATACATATAAATAGAATTGCATGTATATATGTTATATGAAATGTAAAGCCTCGTATGGTAGACAATGTTTTGCGCTGCAGTATACGTCTGTAAGACTTTAAGCTTGGAGGACGAAGTGAATAAGAATGCATATCAAATTCAACATTTCCAAATTTCTGTCTAGTTTTAAATCGTCAGCTGGTACACTTGCTAAATTTCAAGGAAGTATCAGAGGTGTGTTAACTTTTTCCTAGCTGTTTAAATTTCTTCCCATATTGTGTATTTACGCAACAAAATACACCAAAAAACATTACTTTGAAATACAAAATTAGCATCTACCCTCTAGTACAACCATGATCGAGCGATTTATAATATTATTAAAATGCAGTAAAGGCTTTGAATGTGGCGCAATGTGCGTTTTCATGCAGTAGGACTATATCATCATAAGTTGTGCGTGACAAAACTCAAAAAAGCATTTAAAGAGATTGATTCTTTGTCGAAAGAGAAGCAGTCATCTTTCTCCATAAATATTGTTGCCCGCAGCTTGACTCAATCGAAATGTCTCGCCTCACCACTGTAGTGGCAGAGAGGCCCAGGCTTTTCAAGCTCCGCCAGTAGTTCGGCGGCTACCCCAAGCCATGGCCTCTCTAGTAAATTTTAATGTCCCCAAGGTCACCGCCCAACCCTCACTGCATCTCCAGGTATTTTGTGGTGACACCAAAAATGATCGTCTTAACAAAAACCGTTATAGCAAGGATCAACCCAGAAATAACCAACAGATATAACGATTTACATGAATGCACGAAAAACTCGATAAAATGCAGTTACAAGACCCATTATAATTGACCTGGGGAACTTTTTTCCTTACCCTAAGAGGAAATTCGCCCAGGTATTCCCGATTTTCTGCGGGTTTGGAGCTGGGGGCTACCGAGCTCATTTAGGTCCTAGGAAGACGCCACGATAGTTTAAGAAACCAGGTTTTCGATTTTGTAGCTTTAAATTTTGCAGTTATTGAAATTTGTTGGAAATCGAGTCTTATACTGTTCGTGCCAGAAATGACTATTTCCATTTGAGGGAGAGGTTTCACAAGATGTTTCGCCTAGCGAGCGGGTGTTGAGCGAGCAATACTCATTTGTGGCGGGTCTGTGAATTTATTCCGGAGAATTTCTTGTTTGACTGTTAAGTTTACAGTTCTTTTAAACGAGTATTACTATGTTTTCATTTTAGGAATTGGATCTCCACGGTTCTCCGAAACCAGTTGTGTTCATTTTACATTCTTTTCTGTCAGCGAAAGTCTATCGATTGGGCTTGTATGCCTGACTACTTGAAAACTGTATATAGCTTGTCTCTCCGGAAAACTGATTTTTATACGAAACGTTAATTATTGATTAAGCATGGCTAGACTAGGTCGTGCATTCCATGTTGAGTTCAGTTTTATTAAATTGGGTATATCACATGCATACAAATTTGATTTTGTTTATATGTGGCTTCGGTCAATTCGTTAATTATTATTAATTATAGTTGTTTGTTTTGAGTAAGTGTAGATGTATGGGCCAGCGATATAGTTTGAAACAGTAAGACTATCGATCATAAATAGGGTTGCTGGCCCGAACCCGGGCAGGGATAATTCGTCCTTTCATCTTTCACGGATCTGCAAAATTAGTAGCAAACTTGCAAAAAAAGTCCGATTGGGAGCGCTTGTGGTTTCAGTTACAATATTGGATATCATAAGTGCGAACAGTTTGTGGATTGACGCCGTTCGTGCACAGAGCGATCAAATTTATTTTAAATATATGCATGTGTGTAGCCCTGAGTTTATGTTACTATAATAAACAATAGTACTATGACTGTGCCATATTACTGGCCTGTCCGTCCCTCACTTTTTAAATCCACATGTTTGTGAGATTTTCTTCATGTTCGTCCCCCCACTATTCGGCCGAAACTCCATGTTCAACTAAATCCAAAAATTTTTATGTCTGAAAATTTATAGTTTTTGTTTGGTAATAATTTATTGTTTTTTAAACATTAATTACCACTAATTCTAATGCTAAAACGTCGTTCTATCGCTTGAAAACACATACACGGGAGTAAAACTACATGAAAATCTGGACATATGTAGTATTTTTAAGCTAAATTTGTCCTTTCCCTACCCAGAAAATTTTCTCCGAGAATGAATATGGGACCCCCACGTTTAGAAGGGCTGTAGACAGATCAGTATTACTGTTATATTTTTCTTACGAATGCCCTCTTGTAACGGGGAAAACGGTTATAAAGATTTAGGCAAAATTTTTAGAACAAAATTAGATGCGTTTCTTTACTCTGTTGGAAACGGATAACCGATGGAACATAAATTTTAAGTCATGATTTCGCTTATGGAGATCCACAGCTTTGCTCACTTCGCACTTTTTGTAGGACCACTCTTTGGTCCGCTTTAGCGACGAAGAACTCGATTTCATGAATGTAGTCAACCTTCATAATTTTAAGTCATGATTTCGCTTATGGAGATCCACAGCTTTGCTCACTTCGCACTTTTTGTAGGACCACTCTTTGGTCCGCTTTAGCGACGAAGAACTCGATTTCATGAATGTAGTCAACCTTCATAATTTTAAGTCATGATTTCGCTTATGGAGATCCACAGCTTTGCTCACTTCGCACTTTTTGTAGGACCACTCTTTGGTCCGCTTTAGCGGCGAAGAACTCGGATTTCATGAATGTAGTCAACCTTCATTTGCGTGGTTGTATTACTACCGAGGCATTAAGAACGGTATATATAGGTTTTTTTGGTATGCTAAATACAACCGTTTGGCTACGTAAATTCAGCTAAGAATATTTTCATACTCCTTGAACGGTATTCAAGTAGACTATGCTGCCGTGCCAAGGCAAAAGACCGTAAGTCCACTTTTAAGCAAAATTGAGCTGCAGATTTGGTCAGACTAAGTGAAAAATTCTGCGTCTTTTGAGCTAGGTTAAAAGAGCGTAAGTCCATTATTCATCGTGTTACGCTAATTCGACGATGCGGAAAAAAGCCGCAAGTCCCGCTTTTGGATATCTCACGCCAAGCCAAAAAACCGTAAGTCCGGACTTACGGTTTTCTGCCTTTGTAAACTGGACTTGAGGCGTTTTGCCTTGGTACATCTGGCATGTTGATTGGACTTACGACCATTGTTGATAACGACACGTCGCCTAGCACCAGTTCAGTCGTCAAAACCGGGCACGTTAACAGGCAAAAACAATAACGATGAAATACTTAGAAAGTGGCCACACGTTTATGAGCGCAGACTGCGTTCATCGGGGCGTGGAACACGAGATGACGAAAATGGGTTCGGTCGAAAACTACGACGATTTCAAAGAGGCCATGGAAGGGCTTTAAACAAAACTGTGACTGCAGTGGAAATGCAGTTGAACGACGTTAGGGATTGGAGGGATTTAATATCGCGCCACAAGGTGCGCAAGTCCGAACCGAAAGCCGAGTTGGCCGAAATGTCAGTGGTCGAATTTCGACGTGATTCCGCAACGATCTACTACAAAAACAATTTGGACGATAATGAGTTTGTCGCATTGAACGCACTTGCTGCGGGTGCCAATATCAAGCAATTGCCACCAAGCCGTCGGGCGCCAAACGGAATCGGAATGGCGCGAAAAGACTCGATTATAAATAATTTGTTGGAACTGATACGGCCAGCGGCCAGAATATTTTGGGTGGAACTGCCAGAGCGCGAAAATGATGATGCTGATGTTCAAAACGATGAAATGGACTAGTCAAAGATCTTCCAATAATTCTGGTGAGGACTTACGGTTTTTAGACTTCCGGGGGAAATAGACTTCGTACCAAGGTAAAAAAACCGCAAGTCCAAAAAAAATTCTGCCGCCACCTGGACACGTGATTTTTTTGTCAAACTCATGCATGCCAAAAATTGTATTAGGAGAAGCTTTGTATACACTAAGTTTCGAATTGATGTCATTTCCTACTGCACTACAGTGAGCGCAAAACTTTAGTCGTCCATATCTCAAAATCACCAAAAGTGGACTTACGGTCTTTTGCCTTTGCAAGGCAGTATGATAGACAAACTCGATTTGTCTGGTTTGGGTAGATATTGCTTTCAGAACTACGGCGTAGTTTCAATAAAAAAATTTTACCCATATATTATGAAAATTCAGGGAATAGGCAGATGTTTAAAATAATACCTTGTGGAGTTGCATGTCCTGAAGATTTCCAAATTCAAACAAGAAACTAGTCATGCCCAGCAAACCTGCAGTTTTTGTACGAAATTAGTTATTTAGCCACGGTTGTTTGGACATCACCTTCATGCTGTTGGTTTTTGGACAATACCGCATGCCTGGCTCTGGCGGATCTCTAGCACCTCCATATACCTCCTTTAATTGTCAAGTTACCAAACATAACAAATTTCAATTTTGTTCTGAATAAATTAGCGTTAACCATAAATTGAAATAGTGATCACTATTTATTAAAAACTGTTCACTAAAATTGGCTTAATCGTGCACCTAATGTAAGCCTATGCCGTAAATTATCGTTTATCCTAAAGCTGGGGAACTGGTCGCGTTCAACTAAAGGACACATCGTCATCACTTTTGCTATCGAAAAAAAATTTTATCGAAATCCATCCACCCAAAGTTGATTTATGACTGGTAGCTGCAGACAAAACAAGATATTTTCATGATTTTTCCTCTAGCGCCTTCAGTCGAAACTCCGCTCGCTTCGCTTGCTCCGTTTCAGTTATAGCTTGTTATTAGCTATAATTTTTATCTTTGTACAAACGATAAAATATTAAGTTTACATAATTTGACGCAAGCGAGCGAGGAAGTAACGGTATGATGTAATAGACCTTTCTGGTATTGTGGTATCCAAGTATCCGAATATGAATAAATGTTAAAATCGGTTTAATTGGAAAAAGTGCTGTATCTATAGTGTTTTTCGCGCACTTGGACAAAATTGTGCATAAATTTAGGATAAGACTCAATGTCGGTACATATTTTAAGCAATTAATTACTTTTGTGTCATCGAAATACTATATATTTACTAGTGAAGCTCGCTTGCGAGCCAGAATTCGAGTGGTGAGAACAATCCCCCGAAGTCTGTTGTAGAAAGCACACACAAACAAAGCCTACACACAGTACGCAGGTGCAGCATTATATAAACCGTGAGCGATGAGTCATAGTTACGCCCGCCTATTTTGATAGCCAACGTATGCAGTAGACAAAACATCATACTACGAGTACAAAAACAATCAACTAACAATTTAATAATTCAATAAAACCCTAAATTGACCGTGAAAAGAACGTTAAAGAATTCAAACCGTTACTTGAGAAAAATCTCATTTTTCATACCAAGTATGAACCAGAAGTGTGAAAAATATTTGCCACACAATATTTCTGACACTCGTAATGAGCTTGTTGGCCCAGAAAACCCCATATAAGACACTAAAGGCAACAAAAACACACGTTTAGGTGCATTTCCCATGACTTTTCACCAAATATGAAATTTGGCGCCAACTATAAGCTTATAGACTCCAGATTGGGAAGTAGTTGAAAAACTTGTTATATTATCATTGCAAAGCCGTGGTAAAGCTACATGGAATAAGCCTATCAGTTTGCGGATACCTCGTTTATTTATTGAGAAAATTCGCAAAAAACTGGAGGGTGTGCCCGAAAAATGGGCCAAAATTAAATCATTTTGCCCCATAACTTTTCCCACGGGAAAAAATTCAAAAATCGGGCTCCGTCACTACACCTAAATCGACCATTGCGATTCGAATGAGCTATCAAAATCCGCCCAACCGTTATATAGATCCAGGTGCAACAGACACACAGACAGGACCTCCTCAACCCCCCTCCAGAGCCAAAATTAAAAATTCTCGTTCCACTCGCGCGCGAGTGGAATGAACTCGCTTCGCTCTTTCATTCCACTCGAATTCAAATATTTTTATCACGTGAAATATTTTAAATTAATAATAGTTTCATTGACTATTTTGCATATCGCATTGGTACGATGGTATATACATTTTTGTTGCTATTTATATGTGTCTATTAAAATTATCTAATATCATGCTTAATGTAAGCTTAATTTAGTATTGTTTGCAATCTAGTTGTGTGTGTAACGTGTCTATAAATACTGACTAATTGTTTGTTTGACTGTCTTGCTGTGCCATTTTTGTTTACATTGCCTCGTAATTTTAATATACACATATGCCAAAGGTGTTAGCAGGGGTGTGGAGGGAATACTTTTCCCTAAAGCCAAGCGCCACCCCTCCCACAGCGCAGAAAATTTTAGCAATAGAGTAGAATTATCGAAAATTGTGGTGAGAAATTGGGGAGATTAAAAAAAATTTAGTTTGCCCTGCCTGGCCAACTCTCCTGCCTCCGCGCACATGTATCCCAAGTCCATCTTTACTCCTGGGCCGACGAAACATCGGCATCTTTGACACAATATGTAAATGATAGATATCATTGTTGTTCCAGGTAAGCCTGAAAGGGTAAGCCAGTATGGTACGTCGATAGACACATGGACATACAGAACTCGCTATAAATAAGTACTGTTTGCTCCTCGATCGTTCGAGATTTCAACTGTATTTTAAAGAAGTTCGAGATATGTTTACAAATTTTATGTACTTTTTGCAAAGTTGTTCAGGGTCTGTTCGAAGATTGTGCGAGATTTGTTCCAACATTAACAAATGTAGCTAGAGATTCTTCCGTTCAAAGCTGTAAGAATTAGGTTTACAAGCAGCTAAACTTAGTTTAGCGTATTGAGAATGGAAGAGCTGACTGCCTGGATATTTCTGCGCCAAGGGTTGCTTTATTTCACGATGTATATTTCATATAGCAATTATATATGTATAAGACATATTTTATAAGTACAAACATCAAGCAAGACTGCTATTCGAAACACTGTGTTACAGTTACAATGTATGATCCTGTAGCATTACGCTGATTACTCTGT